>JANAVB010035018.1:14255771-14492434 GCA_029216955.1 Iris pallida
CTTGTCGCGACCGTCGCCGTCCCTACTTTTGGGATACGAGTGTGTGGCCAAGTCCAGCCTACGCCGCAGCATCGACGGTAGTGCACTCTCTATGAAACATGGTCCACAACACAATAACACGTAAATCATATCACTCAACTAAGCCATCAATACTCCAAAACTAATATCAATAGGTCCAAATAATATAGTAAAGAAAATTATAAAATAATTCCCTAGAACTCAAATAGTCTCGAAACAAACCTGATAGTAGAAAGAGAATATACTAAATCCATTTCTATAACCACTAATAATTAAAAGCATAAGGAAAAAAAAAGCTAATTCGCATCATTGTCGGAATCTGGTACGTCGATAACGTTAGTGTCGCCAACGTACGCCCCATAGATCTCGGGACAAAATCACGTCGTCAAATGCTGAAAAATAGTTATCTAGTCAGGATTGGAGCAAGATCACCATACAAACTATATTAACACAGTATAGTATACATATATGAAGAAACAATAATAAGGAAGGTAAACGAAGATAAACTATATGCATGACTTGCATATGATAAGAAGAGTACTACTATGACATGATAACAATATAAAATAGACTCAATAAAATTTACACAATAATATAGAAACAATGATCAAGTCACATGTATGGTGTATTTTAGAATACTAACTTTCTGCATGTAGACGATTTAGGATATACTTCGTCATACGTGTGGTGCATGGCTGATATTATGAAATCAATGTATAGGGAGTCTGTATTCAATTCGTTGACATATGCTTACTTGTTGTATTCTCCCTTCCGACTCGCTCACAATTAAACATGATCACTCGACATTGAATTTGAACTGAACATTGAATGAAAGCATTAGGTGAAAATTTTTGGTCATGATAACAAGTATAACTCACGTGAACCAATAATGGAAAGATAAGACTACAGTTAAAAGAAAAGAACAACATGCAGCATAAAAAAAAATGAACATAGGTAGTAGTATACTTGCCTGCTCCGATAGATGATGAAGTCACAAACTTAAGATGTTGTAGCCATTTCTACCTTGTCAAATAAACACCACAAATTAGATATATGGTTTCCACTCTAAAAGCCCTAGAAAATGACTAATGGTTTCACTAATTAATTCTATTTAATTCTAAAATAAATCAACTAAAACCTAATTTAACCTAATTAAAATCTGAAATAAAAAGTAAACACATGTTTTTGGCCAAAGAAAGTCACGATTTCCAATTCGACAAATGTGGCACGCAAATCGAGGCACATCATTGACTAACTAGTCAAACACATGAACTCATAATTCAAGTGTGAACCTAGTAGATTTCAGTATCACGAGTGCGCTGGAATCGACAGTGCCACAAAAATCAAGATTTGGTCAAAAGTTATCTTTTTATGGCTACCATGACCAAATCGATGAACAATCGACCAAAATGAATTCTTTGAATTAAATAAAATAATAGATTAAAGTATAAATTTCTGGAAAAGTTATATGTTATATATTTGCAGTCATCTTTCCAAAAACTTCGAACGGATCGCAAAACGGAGTTCAAGATCATTCAAATCTCAAAATGTACGACACCTTGATTTTTGGACAACCGACACTGCAATAATTCTCCAGAAATTCAATAATATTACAAGAGAAAAAAATGCATATTTGGAAAACTAACCTCAATACGGTTCTAAAAAAGGACACTCGACCTGGACGTCCGAATTGATCACAATCGCCTCGCGAAGTCGAAGGATCTTTAAGATCAATCCACAAAAAAGAGGCTGGAATAAAATAGGGTTTCTGAAATACATTATTATATATTGGATGAGAGAGAGCGAGAGAGGCAGTTACAGCTTGATCCCCAACAGGTGGGCCCGCCGAAATGGGTGAGGGGTAAATACTTACTAAAATTTACAAAAATTTAATAAAAAATCATTTTAATTCCAAATAAATCCCAAAAAAAAAAATTCCAAAAAATTCTAGAAAATATTTCTAGGTGTCTAGAGCATAAATAAAAAGTTTGGTCTCAAACTATCTCTGTATGACCTGTAGTAAATCTCAAAGCCTATGGAAAATTAAATCTATAGGTTTTATTACTTAGAATCCAAAAATTTCTAGAAAATTCCAAACAAAATTAGAAAATTATAGAAATATTTTTAACTATCTAGAACTTAAACAAAATATTTGATAAAATACCCCCTTGTGACCCTACAGAAATTCCTGAAAGCTTATAAAAATAATATTCTATGTATATATATAATAATATATATTATATCTATAATATATATATATATATATAATATATTTAATATCTAAAAATCTTTAAAATTGTAATAAATTCTAAAATACCAAACAACTATTTGGTGTAGCATCCGCTACCAAAATTTTTATATTGATTTAATAAATAGAAACCTTGGAACTTTTGTGGGAATTTGATTTAGAGATCACAATGGTATATACCTAGGTCTATAAGTGAAAAATGCTAATATTAGGTTATATATGGTCTCTATGATCCCTAGATAGCCCAAATAGGTTATTTTAGTATTTTTGAATTTTTTAGAATTTTTGGTAATCTTTAGATATTTTTTAATTATAGTATTATTATTTTGAAAGGCTTTTAGAATTTTTGTGAGGGTAACGGGGGTCATTCTAGAGGCCAAATATTTTACTTGGGCTCTAGAAGTACAAAAGTATTTCTATAATTTTTTGGTATTTTTTGGAATTTTTTAGATTGTAAAAATATAGGAAAAACCTATTTTCTAGGACTTCTAGGATTTATTGTAGAAAACCTAAGACTACAACTTGACCCCAAATATTTTTCTATGGTTCAATATGTTATTTTATATTTTCTAGAATTTTTTTCATAATTTTTTTACTATTTTACTATTTATTATGATTTTTCTTAAGCAAAACTGATTTAAAAACTCTTTTATGGAAATTATAATCCATTTTCCAATTAAATAACCCAGTCAGCATTGGCTGGCCCAACTGCCAGCTACTCAGCAGCGTAAGGCGGGCCCAGCTGGCAGTCAAGGGTGTGGGTTAGACTCAGTCTTCGAGCCATTCTTGGAATCTAAACCGAGCCAAGCTCGGTCGGCCGAGCTGCATGTCTCTGATCTTTTAGATTGGGGAAGGAGCTGCATAGATGGTGCCATGTAGCCGTTTGAGCTGACTCTGAGCCGCGACTTAAGCCTTATATATATATATATATATATATATATATATATATATATATATATATATATATATATATATATATATATATTTTAAGCCTTATATATATATATATATATATATATATATATATATATATATATATATATATATATATATATATATCGTAAACCTAATTATTATTCCAGCCGAATTCAGAGGAGAGAGAGAGAGAGAGAGATTGCTCCTTAAGTTTCTTCGAATTCGCAGAGCGAATGCCACCAATCCAGATGTGATTTTCACACGCCAATTTTTTTAGAAGCGTATCAAGGTATAGTTTCTGAATATCAAATTTATTTTCATAAATTCTGAACCTAAATTTCTGGAAAATTCGTGGAGTGCCAATTGTTTGAAATCTGCCACATTTCGGTGTTTTTGAGATTTCGGGAGAAGCAGGAATCAGAATCATGAACTGTTTGAAGTTTTGGAAAGATGACACAAAGATATATGACATATAACTTTTCTAGAAATTAATTCATTTATCTAATATTTTAATTAATTCATAGAACTCAGTTTTGGCAACGAATTATCGATTTGGTCACGGTTAGCCATAATGACGATATCTTTTGACCAAAGCATGATCTTGTGGCACGGTCGATTCTATGCACTCGTGCGCTAAAATATACTAGGGTGCACACTCGAGTCATTGAGTTCGTGATGTTTGACTACTTAGTCAATGATGTGCCTCGATTTGCGTGCCACGGTTCCCGAATTAGAAGCCATGACTTTTTCGGGCAAAAAACTTGTGTTTAACTTTTATTTAAGAATTATATTAGATTAAATTAGGATTTTAGATTATTTATTCTAGAATTAAATAGAGTTATTAATTTAACCCATAGCCACTTTCTAGGATTTTAGAGTAGGATTTTCATATCTAACTTATGATCATTTGTGTGTCAGGGTAGATCGGACAACGTCGTGAGTCACGACTTCATCCTTTTTCGGAGCAAGGCAAGTATCACTATGACCTATGTTGCCTTTATTTTATGTTGTATGTTGTTCTTTTCTTGAAAACTGTTAGTTTATATTTTATATCATTGGTGCACGAGAGTTATAATTGTTATCATGACCATACATGTTCACTTAATACTTTCATTTAATGTTCAATGTTTAATGTTTAAGTTTAAAGTTAATGTCAAGTGATCATGTTTACTTATGAGAGAGTTGGAAGGGGGAATACAACTATTATGCAGGTGGTTTACGCAATGTACAAGTTTCCCAATGTCAATATTAGTAGCAGTCATTGTACCTCACATACCGACTGCCAGATATCGTAACCCATCCACATGCAGAACACTTGTATTCTAAAACACATAGTACACGTGCCTTAATCATTATTTCTATATTTGTTATTGTTTGTCTTCCGTCGAGTCTATTTCATTCGGTTATCAGGTCATAGTAGTACTCTTCTTATCATATCGTGTCATGTCTATAGTTTTTTTTCCTTATTATTGTTTCTGCATGCTTGTATATTATATTGTGTAATGTAGTTTATTGTGATCTTGCTCCAATATTGACTGGATAACTATTTTTTAGCTTTAGACGACGTAGTTTACCCCGAGGTTTATGGTGCGTATCTTGGTGACACTAACATTACCAGTGTGCCGGTTGCTTCTTCTAATGCGCAGTACCATATTTCTTCCTTATGCTCTTTTCTATTATTCTTAGCTAGTGGGCTTAGAGGACTTTAGTTCTAGATGCTTTTATATTTATTTCTAGTGGGTTTATTCCCGAGACTATATTGAGTTGTAGTGGATTCTTCTTTAAATAATTTATTGAGACTTTAAGTTTAATCTTTTTGGCATGACTTAATTGTGGATGATATATGTGAACTGTGTACTTGTTATTGATAATGTTTATCATAGACAGCGTAATATAGTCGATGTTGCGGCGTAAGCTGGACTTGGACACGTACTCGTATCCCAAAAAGGTGGGTGCAGGTCGTGACATTTGGTGCTACTTAGGGACCATAGTGACCATATATGACCTAATTTTTCTGTACTTCACCTATAGGCTTAGGTAGGAACCCTTGCTATCTCAAACCAAACCTTGATCTGACCACTCTATACCTAATAGTAATAATAGAAATCACTAAAATGAAATTAAATTTTCTAGGGAGACAAGTGCTACTGGCCTTTCCGGGTATATCACTTCGATCGCATACCCTCAAAACACGTTCAAAGAAGATAGCTCCTCCATCTCCTATTTCATCTTCTGATGATGATGGCGAAGAAGTATCAAAAAACCAAAGAAGGCTGAATGATGGGTTGGACCTTCTAAAGAGACTTATCCCAATAGTTGCTATCTCATGTCATCTTTCGAAAACAATATTACCTATTGTAGAAATTAGAATAATAGGATAACTTCATTAATGAAGGAGAGTTACAGATATATAGAAAAGGCTAACCCCTCTCAATTTTGTTCTAGACAATGCAGGACTAAAGCCCACTACTATATTATTAATATACTTAACACCGTCCCTCAAGCTGGAGCATAGATGTCAATCATGTCGAGATTGTTACATAGAAATTAAACCCGAGGATCCAAAAGAGGCTTCGTGAAGATATCAGCTATCTGATCTCCTGTCCTCACAGGATAAAAATTTATCATCCCCTTTGTATATTCATCACGGACGAAGTGGATGTCAATTTCAATATGCTTCGTCCTTTCATGAAATACTGGATTGGTAGCAATATGGATAGCAGATAGATTATCACACCACATATCAACTTTGCTCTATCCTGCTTCTTCTTCCAATTCTTATATAAGATGCTTCATATATAACACCTTTGCTGTGCCAAGAGCAATGAGTTGATACTTTGCTTTTGAACTTGATCATGCTATTACACTCTGCTTCTTGCTCTTCCAAGATACCAAGTTTTTGCCAATAAATAAAGAGTAGCCAGATGTAGACCATCTATCTGTTAGACTTGCACCCCAGTCAGCATCAGTAAAATACTCAATACGAGTGTATCCATGATTCTTCATTCAAATTCCTTTTCTTGGATTCTTGACTAGATATCACATAATTCTTAGAACTGCCTGCCAATATAGAACTCTTGTAGAAGTCATAAATCTACTTGCAACACTAAGTGTGAAAGAGATGTCCGGACGAGTCATGACTGCCAAGTAGTTAAGTTTTTTAACTACTCGTCGATACTGATCTGGATTGGTCATTAGGACCCCCTCGTCTGGAAGTAACTTAGCCCCTAGATACATATATGAGGTTTCTTCTTGGCTTGCATCATTCATGCATCATTCAGTATGTCCAACACATACTTCCTTTAAGACATTACAATATTCCGCTTACTCCGTGTGACCTCAATACCTAAGAAATAGTTCAATGATGCCATATCCTTGGTTTGAAATTATTCTCCCAGAAACTTTTTGAGGCCTGCAATACCCTTGCGGTCGTCTTCCGTGATTACAACATCATCAACATAGACACCAAGTAGTATCCTTCCAGCTGATGTCTGTCGTTAGAATACCGAATGATCCTTCTTTGATTGACATATGCCAAACTGATTAACAACATGTGTAAATCGACCAAACCATGCATGAGGTGATTGTTTTAGATCATAGAGGGCCTTTCGCACATACTTTATCCTCCCTTGTAACAAACTTGGGAGGTTGCATCACATATACTTCTTCATTAAGATCCTCGTGGAGGAAAGCATTCTTGATATCCAGCTGAAGTAATAGCCAGTCTTAGAGAACGACCAAAGCCAAAAGGACATGAACCGATGTCCTTCAGACAACGAGAGAGAAGGTCTCAAAATGATCCTTACCGGGACGTAAATCGACTAAGTACCAAGTATGGTTCTTCCGGAGAGCTTTCATCTTTTCGTCCATAACAGCACGCCAACTGGGATGTTTGAGAACCTTCTCAGCATTTTTGGGAATATGAATCTCATCAATAGTAGCCACCAGAGATCGAGTATGGCTGGTAAGTCCTTTATAGTTGTCAACATACATAGAGTGATCACGGTAGGCATGACGAGGGCGATGTACTGGAGGATCAGGTAAAGGCAAATCAGTAGAACTAGAAGATGATTATGGTTCTGTGACTGTGGGCACTATCTAAGATGTTCGTTCGGGCGATGTCGACACTGACTGATCTGGTATTTGTGGACCATCGAACTGGAATACTGGCTCGGTAGTGGAAGTCACCCTTATGGGAGGCTGTTATGTTTGAATAGGAAACAATAAGAAGTCTTTTTCTAGGTAAGCATGAGGAACTGCATCCATAGTTTATAGTAGTGGAGGAAACATAGTTTCAACGAAGGTAACATCCCGAGAAAAAGAAAATACTTCTTTAAGGTAGAAGAAAAACACCGATATCCTTTATGATCTTTAGGATACCCAAGGAAAACACTATGGATTGCGTTAGGATCTAATTTAGAAAGAGTCGGTCGGGTATCCCGAACATAGCACAAGAAACCAAAAATCATGAAAGGTGGAGGAAACGACTCTCGGTCGGGATGTAACCGAAAAAAGGGAGTGGTACCATTAAAAACCAAAAATGACATGCGGTTAATAAGATAGCAAGCTGTAAGAACCGACCAAAATCTCTTCGGGGTACAAGCTTGAAACATAAGACAACTCACTGTTTCCAAGATATGGTGATTCTTGTGCTCTGCCACACCATTCTGTTGTGGTGTGTAAAGACAGAAAGTTTGGTGGATAATGCCATTGTGGGACAGATGAGTAGTGAACTCATGAGAGACATACTCACAACCATTGTCACTTCGAAGGCATTTAATTGTAACACCAAATTGTGCTTTGATTTCGGCATGAAAATTATACCAAATGTCAAATAATTTGGAGCAATTTTTCATCAAATAAACAAAAGTGACACGTGAGTAATCATCAATAAATGTAACAAAGTACTTAAAACCCATTATTGATTCAACCGGACAACGTTCCCATACATCAAAATGCACCAACACGAAAGAAGCGAATGTAATTTTATTATGACTTACCGGATAGGAAACTCAGTGATGCTTAGCCAAACTACATGACTCATAATGAAAGGAAGCATGAATATCTAAAAAAGGTACATTTTCTGGAGAGATTGCATTGATGGATGGCCTAACTGACAATGTAATTCAAATGGATCGAGTTTTATGCTGGCACAGACAACAGAAGAAGATACGTCAAACAGGTACAAGCCTCCATCTACATGCCCCTTACCAATAGTCTATCCAGTCTTTAAGTCCCAAAAAACACAACCATAAGAAAAAATGTTACCGAGCAATGCATGTCTCGAGTAATTTGACTAACTAAAAGTAAACTGAACGAGTTTCCATGTGTATGTAAGACATAATTGAGTGACAATCCGAAAGAAATACAGGAACTTCCACGTCCACGGGCTGTTAGTGAACCACCATTGGCAATAGTAAAATTGGAAACACAATCTACCGAGACATAATTGTGAATCATACCTGTGTCGTCAGTCATGCGAGCAGATGCACCAGAGTCAAGCACCCATTACTTCGACATGACTATACACGCTACTGAGTACCCGATTATGGATCCCAATGTGGATACTTTACCACAACGTTGAGCTTGAAAGTCAAAAAAAATCTGTATTTGACTCTGCAGTCATCTGAACAGGACGAAGGTCATCATCAGAAGCATCTGATGTAACATTGGTGGCAAGAGCTTTAGGACACTGCCACCACTACAAAAAATGTTGGCTTTTGGGACGACAGTATTAAGAATGCTCGTCTGAAACGACCTAAAATTTTAGTTTTGGGGTCCGCTATGTTTTTGGTAACAAAAATAGTATTGTTTGGGATAGATTGAAAAATAGATCTCTTATTTGGGATTATTAAATTTTTCTGTCCCAAATAAATCCTAGGACCGTCTAAATAATCTCAGCAGGAATGCCAAATATTTGGCGACTCATCACCATTATTTTGGAAATTTTGTTCCCTTTCTCCTATTCTCTCCTACCCGTTGGATGTCTCAATAGAAATCATCACCATTGGATATCATAACTTTCCTAACCCTAATCAAACCTTTTCATTTCCCCCTTAGCTTTTTTTTCTTTCCCCATATAAGTTTTCTCTCTCTATTAGGTTTTTGCTTCCCCTCTCATTCTGGAAGCCCCTCACATGTCGGTGCCATCCTGAGCCATGGAGAGACTCTCCTCACTCCCATGCAACGCCACCCTCCTCATAGCCATCCTGAGAAAATCCTCTGCCACCACCACCTCACCCGCGTTATTACCACGACGACACATCCATCACTATCCTTGCCTCCCGTAGTCTCCTTCTCCATCATGCCTCCTCCATCCACGCAAACCCTATCTAAAGGAGGGACACGACCACGGGTGAGCTATATGCTGGCTAGCTAGTTATGGTTTTACTTCTTCTCTTCTTTCGATTTCAAAAATTAGGGGTAGGGTTATGATTTGTGTGTGCTTGTGTGTAAATTTTTTTAGGGACATACATGTGTTAAAGCTATCGAGGAAGAAGCAATCAGACATGATGCGGTACAAAATCTCACTCAAATTCTCTAAAATTCCTCTTTTCTCCTTGATTTCATTAGGGTTCCTTGGTCATTCAATTGATTTTTAGGGTTTCGATGAGCAAAAGGTTCGTATGTTATTTTTGATATTTTTAGGTTTGTGATCGATGGCTCCGAAGTGGGAGCACCTGCTATTCTCCATCCTTAGCTTATTCACGTTTTTTGTTCTGTTTGGTTCCTATCACAAAGGTATCACACTCCTCCCCAATTTCTTGGGTTAGGGTTTCGCTTGGTTTTTGATTTTGTGGTATAAAGATCTAATTCTAGAGAGATTGATTCATATTCTCATGCTCTCGTAATCTTTGTTCAAAATTGATTTTAGAATCTACTAAAGTATTGATGCAATAACTAAGCAGGAGTAGTGATAGTTGCCACATAGTTAACGATTTTGTTTATCAAGGAAAAAAAAGAAATTATTTATTTTTCAAAGGTTTTGATATTTTTGTGAATGGAAATTGTAACCTTCTGTTGAGCTCACAAGCTGCACATTTACTTTTTCCTGGTTCCACTAAAAGAAAGGCTACAAGCATATATATATATATATATATATATATATATATATATATATATATATATATATATATATATATATATATATATATATATATATATATATATATATATTTTATATATATATTTTATATATATATATATATATATATATATATATATATATATATATATATATATATATATATATATATATTTATATATATATTTTATATATATATATATATATATATATATATATATATATATATATATATATTGTGCCAAGTTAGGCGGGTGGGGATCCCTGTGGTGGCCGGCCCCTTGGTGGCCGCCGCCGCCGCCGTGGTGGGCCGCCCCAAGGTCGGCGCCGAGCTCCGTCGGCCTGTTCCCCCTCCCTTCGGCGCCCAGGCTGCCGGCCTCCGCCTGCTTCGCCTGCCCGCTGTGTCGTCGTCTCCGCCCTCCGCGGCGCCGGTCCCGTCGTCCCCGACGCCCCCGGCGCCAACGTCGTAGGAGTCGCCGCAGCCCCGCTCCGGCAGATGTCGCCGGGCTTCCTCCGGCCGGTGGCGAGACCCTGTTGAGGCCGTGTGGGTCCCCCCCCTCCGCGGCCAACGCCGCTTGCCCCTCGCCTGAGTCCCTCCTCCCCCCCCTCCGGTCCCCCCTCCTCGTTTCGGCCCCCTCCCTTCCGAGGCGGCGCCACGCCCTCTCGCTGCTCCCCGGGCGGAGAGCGTTGAGTCCTGGTCGCTCGTGGCCCCGAGGCGCCCCGCGGAGCGCTCCCCCCCTCCCTTCTCGTTGCCGCTCCCTCCCCTGGCCGCTTCCCAGCCCCCCTCCGGGCTCCGGCGGTCGCTTCGGCTCACGCTCTTGAGCCCCCCGCCTTGCCGTTGAGCGGCCACCGCCGGCCGTGCTCCTGCCCTCTCCCCCCTTCCTCTCACCCTGCCGGCGAGGTCGTCGCGCCGTCGCGTCGCCTCGTTTCCCCTCCTTTCCGTCCGTCGCCTTCCCCCTCACTTTTCCGGCGACGGAACGCTCCCTCCGGCTGCGCGACGCGCGTGGGAGGAGATCCTCCCGCTCCTCCCCCTCTCTTTTCCCCCCCCCCAGCACCTCTCCCCCCCGCTGCCGTTTCCCCCCCGCCTTCGAGTCGCCGGAGAGTGGCCTTCCCCCCGGCCTGGAGGTCAGCTCTCCCCCCCCTGAGGTCGGCCCCCTGCGCCGGAGACCCCGCGCCCTCCTCCCCGGGCCTGAGCCCCTTCCCCGGGCATCGCGCCCTCTCGCTTGGCACGCACCTCGGGAGGTGTGCCGCTCCCTCGTGCAGTGCACTGGGCCTCTCGGGCCCAACACCACACCCCCCACGTGCCCTCTTCTGTCCCTTTTCCCTTTTCGGAATTCAAATTTTGAATTTCGGTTGTCCTTTTCCGAAAAAAAAAGACTAGTTTCGTAGTTTATCCTGTTAATGTTTATGACATTTTGTCAGTACCTTTGTTAGGGATTATCCCACACCTTGTAGGAACTCGGACTATCTTCCGGTTCCAACCGCATTTTCTTTTTCAATGAAGGCTCTAGCCATTGTTAAAAAAAATATATATATATTGTGCCAAGTTAATACATAGTCTCTAATGGATGTGTGTTGTTTATGTTAACCTGAGTGCCATTCATGGTTTGGATTATTTATAGTTTTTTGTTGCAACTTGTTATATTTTACGGCCCATATAATTTTTTCTCTAAACAACACCGAGTTTTTTCTTTATTTGTTTGTGTTCAACTATTTCTCATCAATTTCTATAGTGTTTAAATGCTGGTTGTTTTATCCCGTGGGGTGTATAGTAAGTTTCTAAAAAGACAAATTGATGGTAGAGGTTTTATGCTAAACCCACCTGATTTAAGTTAATGATTTTCATACAAAAAGTTCATGTTGAATATAGAATCATATTTAATATATGGTGTTACTATTATGAGTTGTAGGTTGGTGGACATAGGTAGAGTTTTTGTTGCTTATCGCTTTGTTTAGTTTCATATTTGGGTTCTCTGTGCATGAGGCTAATTTTGTTTTGTCAGATGGCTCGTACAAAGCAAACTGCTGGCAAGTCCACTGGAGGTGATCCTCATCTCATTCATAGAACAATGCTCTAGAGTACACTTTTTGATATGTAAAAATTTGTTTCGATAATACTTGTATATCAATTTGTGTTTCAGGTGACTAAGCTATGTGACTTGGGAACAGAGATTTGCATCCTCTACAAGTTTGCATGTCTAGCCCCAAAAGTATTTTGGGCTCATTTTGTGAATGATGGAAGATGATGCTAAATGATGTAAAGAATTTTGGATTCATTTTGTAAATTATGGAAGATATGATTAATGATGTAAATCTTTTTTGCATACATTTAATGACGCAAAGAGTTTTAAATTCATTTTGTAGACGCTCAATGATGTAAAGTACTTTGGGATTATTTTGTAAACAATTAGATATACATTTAATTATGTTTTATAAATACTAATTTTTTTACTAATGTAATACTACAATATGCAATTGAACTTATATAGTTATAAATGGATTTTGTTATTTATTTATTTTATTTGTATGATTTATAGGTGGAACATGAAAATAATAATGTCATAATAATTTGCACAATTGATATTACCTTTTGGGACGAATATGTAATTGTCATAAAAATAAACTACATTATTTTGTGACTCCGTCCATAATTTTTATAATGATTTTTATTCGTCACAAATACTAATATTTTTAGGACGGTTTAATAATCCGTCATAAAAATATAATAATTCAGACTTTTGGGACAGTTAGTTTTTTCGACC
The DNA here is from genome assembly GCA_029216955.1 of Iris pallida. Lineage (NCBI taxonomy): Eukaryota > Viridiplantae > Streptophyta > Magnoliopsida > Asparagales > Iridaceae > Iris > Iris pallida. Next base: position 14,268,799 of record JANAVB010035018.1, read on the forward strand.
CTAAAACCCAATTAGGACGGGTTTTTTCATCCTAAAACCTCTTGCCACGGCACTCTAATAATACTGTTTCAATCCGTCCTACAATTCATCCCAAATAAAATTTAAGACGGTTTAGACACTTTTTAATTTGAATTTTAGTCATCCGAGAAGGTCAATTTTTTGTAGTGACATAAAATAGCCATACTGACCACAGTTGAAGCATGTGCACGGTCTTCCTCCATCACGACCACTATTGCCTCGTCCCCTATCATGACCATTATTTCGGTAACTATGTAGTGCACCATGACCACCAAGAAATCCAGCACGAGCACCACCAACAGCAGATCGATCAGCAGGATCATCACCCGAAGTGGTCTCAATAACTTTCATTGTCCGAAGTACACGATAGTGAGCTTCTATCAGAGATGGAACATCAGATCCAACAATGATCTGAGAGCGAGCAGAGACCGTATCAGGACGGAGAGAGGCAAAATATGCCATGATATGAAGCTGCTCACGTTGAGCCCTTGCTTCATGGATATCCGTCGTTAGAGGTAATACACAGTCGATCTCATCAGTCATAATGGTCTTATGAGATTTGTATCCTTGATTCAATAGGTATACACCAACGACCGAGTTGTAGATACGAGACAAATCATGTTTCCAACAAACACCGCTGCCAGGACCTCCTATAATTACTTCACGTAATCCGTATTCTGAACTATGTCTTCCACCGATGGTTCTATTGAATTCATCAACTGTGTAAATAGTCGACTATTAACTGTCTTCTATTGCTCAAATATGGGATCATTCAGATATTTGGACAACCGTATTCCCTGAAGTATCTTTTTTACCTTTTTCTGCCATATCGAGTAGCATTCTGGTCCGTCCAACCGTTGATCGATAAGTCGAATCGATGAAATTGTCGTGCTAGTGTCCGTTGGTCTCGCAAATGTGTTTCCGACACCAGTGTCTGTAGCACTCCTATTCGTCGTAGTATTTATCATCCTTCAGGATTCCTGATTCGACTACCGGTTTAATCTATCCAACTTGATAATCACATCAACTCTGCCAATGTGCTAAAAATATGGCCAGAACCAGCAAGAGCATAGAAAGCAGAGATGAAAGTGGATCACACAAGCCACGACAGAGAGGTAATCCAAGTTATCTTAATTAGATCCTGATGTGAAGAAAAAAAATTCACGCAAAACAATAACTTGTTTGCTCTTTGTTAAATTTCTAAAATTAACATTAAGAGTCAGAGGTTCCAGCAAATAAACCAAATATTTACCCTCTAAGAATTCTAAGTCAATTGTTGAGGGTCCGAGGTTCCTGCAAATAATAAAATGTTTACCCTTTGAGAATTCCAATATTTTTTTGAAATTAGGTTAGGGTTTTGAGTGGGTTGGCGACGGTTGCGAAGAATGATATAGGGTTACGGTTTGGACCTTGATCCATGAAGATGGAGGGAGGGCTGATCTGGAAGGAGGCAGGATAGAGGAAGGAGGCTGACATGGGATAGACGGGGGGCCAGGGGGCAGCAGCAGTAGGGGGCGGCTGACAGGAGGGCCGAGGGGCAACAACAGCAGCAGGGCTGACAGGGGAGGAGGGGGTCAGGGGGCTGACAGGGGGCGACAGCAGTAAAAAGGGAATAGGCGGGGGTGAGGGGTAGGGGTGGGGGTGGGGGTAGGGAGAGCAGCAGCTAGAGGAGGTGGCAGGTGGAAGGAGGCCGTAGGGGGATGCTATGGTTTTATGGAAAGAGAGAGAGAGAGATATAGAGAGAGAGAGAGAAGGAGGTGGATGACGGCTAGGGTTTTGGATCTGATACCATGTAGAAATTGGAATAATGGGATAACTTTGTTAATTAAGGAGAGCTATGTATATAGGAGAGGCTAACCCCTCTCACTTTTATTCTAGGCAATATGGGACTAATGCCAACTACTAATATTATTAATATACTTAACACATATCATATATGGAACCGTGGGATCGATGGCAACTCTAGAGGGGAGGGGTGTGAATAGAGTGTAGCGGAAAAAATATCCCCATTAAAAATTAATGCAGGTTGAAGGCAAATATAGACAAATAATTAAATACAATAAGGTAAAGAAGTATTAAATATGAAATTAGAAGCAATACGCAGACACCGAGATTTTATACTGGTTTTCCTCTGAGAGGACTAGTCCAGTCTTGAGTACTCCAGCTCGATGTTAATTCTACTATTTGAAATAGAGGTTACGCCGCATGCTTTACTCCGAAGGACACGCCAACTTCTCACAACGTCTTGTTTTTATCCAAAGCCCACAAATAAACTTTAACATTGTCTGAAAAGCTTTTGTACACCAAGCTTATAGAATTCGAACACTTCTAGTCGGCCGGCACTTAGAAGAATGAGAGTTGTCTTGGAAGTGTGAAGATTGAAAATCTCTTTGTAATAGGAAGGCTTAGAATGAATAGAGAAGATGAAAAATGAGATGAGTGAGTAAAATAAAAAAACTCTTCTCTATTTATAGGTATTTTTGAACGATCGGGCAGAACTCGGCTAGGGCAACGTTCAAATTTTTGAACGTTTGAGATCCAAAAGACTGGGTATTTATTTTGACCAGGAGTGATTCAAGGAGACCGAATTTGGGTAGAACTCTGCCCGAGTTCGGCTAGTAGGATTTTAGGGGAGGGTTTATTTTGGTTCAGAATAGGTTTTTGGATGTTAGTTTGGTTTGGAAAAAGATGGTTTTGTTTCTGTGAGGATGATCTTCTAAATGCCAATGATATCCGACTCACAAAATAACCTAGACTCAATAAATGAAAAATACAGAATAAAATTACAAAAGTTTACTTGACGAGATCAGTTGCGGTCATCTATAGTTTTCTTGCTTTACGTCTCAAAGTCAGAGTTTTGAGTCAATTATCGAAATCAGGTTGATCATGACTATATGGGCCAACAATCTATCCTATTTTGATAATTTGACAAGATTGCGATTTAATACTTAATAAATGTTCAGCTAGTACGGAAGTAGTTTGGTACAGTGGTATAATAGTATTGGCAGATTAGCTTGCTCAATGGTACAATAGCTTGCTCCCCCGCAATAAATGACCAAGTCCTCAGAACATTTGAAATCTAGCAAAAAAATCTCAAACCAAATTTTCAGAGCAACATGTATATGTAGTATTCAATACTGTTTAGGTATAAATCATAGAATTCTTCCCCGTTTGTCACATAATCAAAATGAAAACAAAAATAAAAGTACTCAGCAGAGATAAAAGCAGATAGTGCATAAACTAGTAAGGCATAGATGAAAACACATAACTAGAAATGCATACATAGAGTGCTGAAATAATAAGAAACTGTCTCAGAATACTAAAAGTGCATAATGCTTTGAAGAAGCATATTTTGCTAATACATGAAAATAAAAAATGCAACTAGAACATAATAGTGACATTGTATCACGAGACATCATCCTCTAATTATTATCCTCATCATCATCAGCATCAGCTGCCCGAGAAGGGTTCCTAGACTCAACAGTGCGGTGTGGATCATAACGAGCAGCAACACGGTCAAAATATCGCTGAGCCTCCAGATCATCAATACAATAACCAATCATCGAGGGATCACTAACCATGGGAATGAGACTGCCAGGGTTGTGAGCAAAACTGTAGCTAAAATCTCTCATAGTGTTGGTCATAGCCTGGAACTGCAGTATAGTACAAAAACCATAGATCGAAACTGATCCATAACCAAGGCCTGGAAGGACTCAAGGGTGACGCCTGCGGAAGGATGTGAAGGATGGGAACTAGCTGACGGGTCAACAACAGAAGGAGGAGGGGGAGGAGCCTGTACTGCTGGAGTAGGAGTGACTCAACGATGCATATGAAGATAAGCAGGTGGAGCATCTCTAGGATAGTCATCTAAGATGATATAAAAATACTCAAAGATGTAAGGTAGATACATCACGTATAGATGGTTTCGCGGACTTTTGCGACACTGTTCCGTAGCAGAAATGATCATCTTAGGGAGGCTAATTGGAACCACAAAGTGGAGATGATAAATAGCAGAAAGCTCAAGATAAGTGATTTCATCGATGGAAGTTTGTTTAGGAATAATAACAGAAAATACCATCCGATGCAAATAGTAGAAATAGTCATTCAAATATTTCGGTCGAAGGCGACCTTTGGGATGTGGATTGGGTTCACATAACGAGTCACAAAATAAATCTAAAATCATGTGAACCGAAAATTGAAATTTTGTGATGTCCACAAATGCTTAACCTTTATTGGAAATATGAAGCATAATAGCCAAATCATCAGCATCAAATTTGATATCTATCCCACCAACTTTAGATCTAACCGTGCCGTTTGTGACCGTAAAATTGCAATAGAACATACGAATTGCATTCATATAAATTGGATAACTAGATTGCACTAATTCTTCAAAGTTAAAGTATTCAAACATGGATAAATGATCAGAAAATAAAGTGAAATTGATCGAGTACCCTGGACAAATTGTCCGTTCGACAAAGTCGACAAACTACTCATTTGATGCATCAATGGAGATAAAGATGAACTCATCAAAGTAGTCACCATCCGGCATGGAGGGACTAAAAAGTAAAAAAAGAACCTTCCTCTTGAACATTAGAGGAGGAAGATTCTCCAACTTTTCTTATCTTTTTGGAAGCATGAGAAACTTTGGGTGCCATTTGAAAAAAAGAAAGCAGGAAAAAGAACAAAATGTACCAAAATTGAGTACAAAATATGAAAGAGAATCGCAAAATAGCTCCGGATCCACTTCTAGACGTTAGGAGGCTTGGAAGAAGAAGAATAGGGTAGCTAGGGTTAGGGTTTCGGTGTGGAAGCTGCTGTGTAGATAGGGAAGATGATGATGAAGATAGGGTTTTAATAGAGGGGCCCGACTGTCCAGCTTCTGTTCGGAAATAGGCCTTACCCAAGTTCGGCCCGAGTTCGCACAGAGCTCGGTCCAAGCTCAGTCCCTTTGGTTGTCTGTAAAGAATTGGGCAATTTTGATACAGGTTTTAACATTTATACAAAGTAGTAATTTAAAACATATGTGTTGATGAAATATAATTTATGTTAATTAATTGAAATACAAAAAATGTATCAAATACTTTGGGTTAGCTATAGGGGCTGGATTCCAGCTAGCGTTAGTTTGAAGACACTTGGTACCGTGTTGCTTAGGCTTTTACACCTTTTTGTCAGAAGGGCCCTTTCGGCTTATTACCAAAATACTTTTTACGATTTTATGAATTCAGGTCAAGTAATATAATTATAAAACTTCAACGTCCAAAATTCTTAATTCTCTTCATATAAAGTTAAAATGATCTTCTGCTAAGGGTTTAGTGAAGATGTCAGCTAATTGACGTTTTGTGTCGATATATTCTAGACAAATATTACCTTGTAAAATATGGTCTATAAGAAAATGATGTCTTATCTCTATATGCTTAGTGCGAGAGTGACAAATAGGATTCTTTGTGAGATTTATCAAACTAGTGTTATCATAGTAAATAGGGATATGGTTATAAGATAACTGATAATCTTCCAAGGTTTGGTTCATTCATAAAAATTGGGCACAACAACGTCCTGCGGCTATATATTCAGCCTCGATTATTGATAATGCAACATAATTTTTTTTTAGAAAATCAGGAGACTAAGAATTTTCCTAGAAAATGACATGTGCCACAAGTACTTTTATGGTCGACCTTTTATCCAGTAAAATTCACGTCCAAATAACCTATCAGGTCAAACAAATCGGTTTTTGGATACCATAGACCGGTTGTTAAAACACCTTTAAGGTATCGTAGAATACGCTTAACGGCATTCACATGTGATTCCTTAGGACAAGCATGATATCTTGCACATAGACATACTGAAAACATAATGTCTGGACGACTAGCAGTTAAATAAAATAAACTACCAATCGTACCTATGTACTTTCGCAGATCATTTGGTTTACCACTTTCATCCATGTCAAGTTTTGTAGACGTAGCCATAAGAGTTCCGATAGGTTTGACATTATCTATATCAAACTTCTTTAGCAGGTCTTTTGTATATTTGGCTTGACTGATAAAAATCCTTTGTGAATTTTGTTTAATTTGTAGCCCAAGGAAGAAAGTCAATTCTTCCATCATGCTTATTTCAAATTCACTCTGCATACACTTAGCAAACTCGTTACAAAGCATCTCATTTATTGATCTAAATATAATATCATCTACATAGATCTGTACTAATAAAATATTATTATCAATAGATTTTATAAAAAAATTAGAATCAATCTTTCCTTTTGAAAACCATGTTCAAGTAAGAAGGAACTAAGGCGCCCATACCATATACGAGGTGCTTGTTTGAGTCCGTAGAGAGCCTTATGAAGCTTGAATACGTGATCTGGTCTTTTAAAATCTTCAAATCTAGAAGGTTGTTTAAAAAATACTTCTTCTTTTATAAAGCCATTTAGAAAAGCAGTTTTGACATCTATTTAAAAAAGTTTAAAAACTATAAAAACTAACAAAAACACATAATATATGAATGGATTCTAGTCTAGCAACTAGAGCATATGTCTCATCATAGTCAACGCCTTCTTCTTGATTATAGCCTTGAGCTACTAGATGTGCTTTATTGCGTGTGACCATACCATTCTCATCTAATTTATTTCGAAAAAACCCATTTAGTGCCAATGACCAGATGATCACTAGGTATGGGAAGAAGTTCCCAAACTTGATTCTGTTCAAATTGGTTAAGTTCCTCTTACATTGCAGAAATCCAAAATCATCATCAAAAGCTTTTTCAACATTCTTGGGTTCTATCTTTGAAATAAAAGCTACGTTAGCAATAATATCTCTAGTGCTTGAACGAGTACTTACACCTTTAGATACATTACCTATTACTAGTTCTTCTGGATGATTTGGGGGTAAATCGTAATCTATTTGATAGACGTTTTAGGTATATAGTTGGTGTATCTTCGTGTGTTTTGCTTGAGGGGATTCTATCATCTTCATTATCACTGTCGTTATCACGTTGACTGTTCAGCTCATCGAAAGTGACGACTATTGATTCTTCAACCACAAGTGATCTTTTGTTGAATACTCTATATCCTTTGCTCTTTGCAGCATATTCAAAAAAAATTCCTTCATCAGCTTTCTCGTCAAATTTGCCTAAATTATCTTTAGTATTTAAGATAAAGCATCTGCAACCAAAAACTTTGGAATAGCTAATATTAGGAGTTCTATTAAACCATAATTCATAGGGAGTCTTTTCGAGATCGGTCTAATCAAACACTATTTAACACATGGTATGTTGTATAAACCGCTTCTGTACAAAAATACTTTAGAATATTATGCCGGTTAAGCATAACTCTGGCCATATCGCCAAGAGTTCTATTCTTCCTCTCCACAACGCCATTATGTTGAGGAGTTCTGGGACATGAAAATTCATGTGATAAACCATTTGAAATACAAAAAGTTTTAAAATCATGGTTATCAAATTCTCCTCCATGATCACTTCGAATATGAGTAATCATGAATCTTTTCTCATTTTGAACCATTTTACAAAAAGAAACAAATTCATAAAAGGCCTTATTTTTATTTGCAAGAAAATAAACCCAAGTATATCGTGAATAGTCATCAACTATTACGAAAGCATATAGCTTACCGCCAAGACAGACGACTCTACTTGGTCCAAATAAGTCCATATGTAACAATTGAAGCGGTCTAGAGGTACTTACAGTGTTTATTAATTTGAAATATTATCTGGATGCCTTGTTCTTTTCACACTCGGTACAGACTATACCTTTCTTGAAAATAATATCATGTAAGCCTCTTATCAATTTCTTTGTGGACAATCTTACGATAGTGTCCATGTTCGCATATCCAAGACGCATATGCCATATCCAGCTTTCGTCTTGATATATGTATAGACACTTTCCTATATTTTTTGATAGATATAAAACATATATATTGTCCTCTCTTAATCATTCAAAAAAGATTATTCCAGAAGTTTTGTCATAAATAAAACATTTATCCTTAACAAAATTAATTCCATAACCATGATCAGTCAATTGACTTATACTTAGAAGGTTATGTTTTAATTCTGTTACTAAGCAAACATCTTTAATAATAGGAGAGGGAGAAGTACCTATGTCACCATTATCAATTATATATCCTTTTAAGTTGTTTCCAAAGGAGACATAGCCTTCTTTCTTCATCGACAGAGTTGCAAACAAAGTATTGTCACCCGTCATATGTTTGGAGCAACCACTATCAAGAATCCACTTGCTTCTAGTGAGAGGGGGTAGGTCCACCTATAATATAAGTTGAAGATGTAACATTCGGTACCCACTTTCTTGAGGGTTCGGATGTGTTAGGTTTAGAGACCCAAACATATATATGAATGTCTACTAACTTCCTAATTTTACAATAATATGACATGTCCTCTTATACCACAATAGTGACATGTAGCAAATAAGTTTATGCTAGGTGAAGTTTGAAGATCATGTATGTATGTCTTTGAAAAAGAGTGTGACTTCTTATGAAGAAATTTATACAAGAATGCATGACTTCTAGAAGTTCTAGTGGTGTTGGATGTGCTGTATTTGTGTTTAGCTGTGTGATTCGTGTTCACTTGAGTCACAGGTTTGATAACCTGTTTACCCAGTTTAATCTCTAACCTTTTAGAGATATCACAGGCTTCATTATACTTGGTCGTGAGTGCATCTATTCTCTGAGCAACAATAGAATACTTTTTCTTCTCTAATTCATAGAGATCCTTGAGTTTTACATTGTCTTGATTTGCTTTCTCAAGCTACTCAAGATTGTCATGTAATCTCAATGTCAAAGAAGAAATCTCATTCGTGTTATTAGAAGAAGTTTTATCCCTAATATCTTCCAGTATTTGAGATTGGTTAGTAAACTTAGAGGGTACTACTTTCAGCTCTTTCTTAGCACATTTATACATATCCATCATCTTCTTTTTATCTTCTAGTAGATCACTGAAGGCATCAGATAACTCATCAAAAGTAAATTCTTCATGTAAAGGATTTGTAGTTACCTTTGCATCTGTAGCCATGAAGCATAGATTTGCGATGTTGCGAGGTCTTTCTTCTTTTTCTTCTTTAGAATCACTTGCCTTACTTTCACACCAGCTGCTGGTATTGGCATAATTTCTATTTGAAGTACTTCTCTTGCTTGATTGATCGTATCCGCTTCCATTTCTTACAACAGGACAGTCTTAATTGATATGACCTGTCTTCTTACAGCTGTAGCAAATTGGTTCTTATCTATGGAATCTTTCTTCTTCTTGTTAGATTTCTCATATTTTAGAAATCTTCTAAAGTTTCTCGTTATAAGGGCCATTTGCTCATTGTCTGAACTGTCGTTCTCAATTTCGTCATCGGAAGCCATCTTATGTTGTACCTTGAATGTGATAGTCTTCTCTTTTGGTACTGTCTCTTCAAAGTCCTTAAGGTCTAGCTTACATTTCATAAGCTTTCCCATAAGTGTCTCGTGATTCATTGTAGTGAGATTGTTTCCTTCAATTATAGCCATTGCTTTGGGATTCTAGTTCTTGGTCAATCTGCGAAGTACCTTTCGTATCTTTTCATAATTGTTGTATTCTTTTCCAAGAGAAGATAGGAGATTAACAATATCTAAGAATCGAGTAAACATGTTGGTAATAGTCTCATTAGGCTTCTTTTTGAAAGCCTCATATTCTTGTGTAAGTCGTGAGATTTTGGATTCCTTTACCCGTGAAATTCCTTCACAAGTTACCTCAAGAAGTTTCCAAACCTTGTAAGACGTGGCACATGTTGATACTCTATTGATTTCAGTTCTATCTGCTGCACAAAATAAGACATTAATAGCTTTTGCGTTAAGACTTGCTTGTTTTTTTTCCATGATCAGTATACTTGTCATGTGGTTTCTCAACTCGATTCCCATCTTGGACAATAGGAAGTGGTTTCTTATAACCATCAATGACAATTGACCATAAATTGAAATCAAGTGACTTGAGATAAAAGCTCATGCGTGTTTTCTAATACGTGTAATTTGTGCTATCAAATAGGGGAGGCCTATTTGTAGACTGGCCTTCACCATTACTAGTGTATAATGATGTCATTTCTTAAGGACTTTTAGTCCAATTTAGAGAAACCGAGTTCTAATACCAATTATGGGATCGATAGCACCTCTAGAGGGGGGGTGAATAGAGTGTAGCAGAAGAAATATCTCCAATAAAAATTAATGCAGGTGAAGGAAAATATAGACAGATAATTAAATGCAATAAGGTAAAACAGTAATTAAATAGGAAGATAGAAGCAATACACAAACACCGAGATTTTATACTGGTTTTCTTCTGAGAGGACTAGTCCAGTCTCGAGTACAACTGCTCGATGTTAAATCCACTATTTAAAATAGAGGTTATATCGCGTGCTTTACTCCGAAGGACACACCAACTTCTCACAACGTCGTATTTTTATCCGAAGCCCACGAACAAACTTCAACACGGTCTAAAAAGCTTTTATACACCAAACTTGTACAACTCGAATACTTCTAATCGGAACACACCGACACTTAGAAGAATAAGATTGTCTTGGAAATGTGAAGATTGAAAAGCTCTTTGTAATAGGAAGGCTTAGAATGAATAGAGAAGATGAAGAATGAGATAAGTGAGTAAAATGAAAAACTATTCTCTATTTATAGGTATTTTTGAACCAGATTCGGGCAGAACTCGTCTAGGACAACGTTCAAATTTTTTGAACGTTTAAGATCCAAAAGACTAGGTATTCATTCTGACCAGGAGCGATTCAAGGAGACCGAGTTCGGCTAGTAGGATTTCAGGGTTCATTTTGCTTCACAATGGCTTTTTGGATTTTAGGGTTCATTTTGCTTCACAATGGCTTTTTGGATGTTGGTTTGGTTTGAAAAAGATGGTTTTGTTTTTGTGAGTATGATAATCTAAATGCCAGTGATACCTGACTCACAAAATAACCTTGAATCAATAAATGAAAAATACAGAATAAAATAATAAAAGTTTACTTGACGAGATCAGCTACGGTCTTCTGTAGTCTTCTTGCTTTACGTATCAAAGTCAGAGTTTTGAGTCAATTATCGAAACTAGGTTGATCATGACTACATGGGCCAAAAGGAACAACAAGGCAAGTATACTTATGTTATTCTTTTCCATTTTGTAATCCCCCCAACAAATTTTCCTAAATAAACCTAAGTAATTATTTAGTTATGTATTTAACACGTACATGTTTTATATATGAAATGAGCCACTTAAATTCCCTCACCCCCAAGCAAACATTTTTTTTAATAAAAGACATTTTATTGGAAAATAGAAGGAGGCTCACGAAGAGCATTACAAGCGGGTACAGGACTGAAAAAATACAAAAGAGTCCTGTTAAGCTAGGTAATAACAGTAAAAAGGTAGAAATAAGTGAAGTCGAAATTTTGGAGTACCAAAATTCCCTAGAGCAAGTGTGTTCCGAAACCATTTGAAAATTTGAATTACGAAATTTCAAAATAATTTCGAAACAGGGCTGAACCACGAAAGTTCGTGCGGGAAAGAAATAGGTAGGTGGGAACTCATGCCAAAGCGTCACGAGTCCCGAGGATTGGATCGTGCGTCCCTAGGCGAGGGGGTGGCGTGCTGCCCGAAGCGGGGCGTACTGCACGAGGGGGCCTCGGGCCCCCCCCCGGTGCGCCGACCGAAGCGTCACGAGACCCGGCAGGGGACGGTGGAGGCAGCCGCGGGGGTCGGCGAGGGCCGGCGGGGGACGGTGGAGGCAGCCGCGGCCGGGGGAGTTCCGGCACCGACCCGACTCCGAAGGGCGTGGAGGACGGAGCGGTGCTTCCCGGAGGCAGGAACTCCGGCGGAGGAAGCCGAGGGAGGGCCCGGGAAGAGGTGGAGCCTCCGACGGGAGGAAGGACCGGTGAGTGAGGGAGGGAGGACCGGTGAGGGAGGGAGGGAGGACCGGCGAGGGGGTCGTCCCGACGGGGAGGAGAAGCACAGGTGGAGGGCGAGAGCAGCCGGAGGGGGACCTGGCTAGGCGGCGAGGCGGCCAAAGGGCAGGTCGGGCGCGCGAAGCGAGGCGGACGTGCGCCGGCGGCCCCGAGGGAGGAGGGGGGATTGGAGACCAGAAGATGGAGGGGGAGGGGATGGGGGCCCGAGGAGGGGGCGGGGCACGGCCACCGGGAGGACAGCCAGGCGCCGGAGAAGAGGGGTGGAGCGGGCCGTGGCTTCGACAAACCAGCAGCAGAGGAAGGGCCGCGGCGACGACGGCGCAGCGGGCCGTGGCTTCGATGGGGGAACCAGCAGCCGAGGAAGTGGGACGGGGCCGTTCCAGGGAGGGACCGGGCTGAGGGAGCGGTACGGGAGCCAGTGGGAGGGAGCAGATGGCTCGACCTCCGGGGAAGGCTGATCACCGGCGAGGGTGGCCGTCGGGCAATAGGCGGAGGGATCGCCGGAGCCCGGAGGATAGGGGGAGTGCGGAACGAGGAGGGGAATGCGGCGTCTCCGCCGGGTGCTCTCCCGACGACGAAGGGGAGGCCGAGGAAGAGGGCTTCCGCGAGGCCACCAGGGCCCACGAGGGGGCGGAGCTACCGAGGGGGGCGGAGGCAGGGAGTGGGGAAACCGTCGGTGGGTAGGAGAAATGAAGGGGTGGGGCCGGCCCCGGGCCGCCGGAAGGGTCAGCCGGGGGGCTGAGAGAGGAGGAGGCGGAGTTGGGCCACCGCAGGGCCAAGGGGGCTCCAGCCGAAGGTGGGTGGGTGGCCACCGGCGTCGAGGAGAACCCCGGAGGGGGAGCCGAGGCGGGATGGTGGGGAGGCTCCTCCGCGAGGCCCGAAACGGGGGCAGGGAGGGAAGGGGGGCCGCTCCTGCAACGGCCGGAGCGGGCGCAGGGGGCCACGGCGGGGGAAAGTGCACTGCTGAGGGCGGGGGGGGGGCGACGGAGGATGACGCCGGAACGGGGGGAGGCTCGCCGGGCGGGGCCGAAATCGACGGATGGACCTTCCTGCGCCGTGAGCGGGGGCGCCGGGGTCGACGCCGAGGGCGGCTCCGGGGGGGGGGAGAAGCCCCCACGGCAAGAAGAAGAAACCTACAATGGGGAGACCCCCCCACTGGTGCAGCGACCAGTCGGCCGGCCGACCAAGGGGGCACGGCGGGAGGAGCGTCCGATGTGCGTGGGGAGGCCAGGGACAGGGCCGAGCAGGCCGGCCGGCCATCCGCTCGCCTGCAGAGCGCAAGCGCATGCTGCCCAAAGCAAACATATATATATATATATATATATATATATATATATATATATATATATATATATGTATATATATATATATATATATATATATGTGTGTGTGTGTGTGTGTGTGTGTGTGTGTGTGTGTTTGTGTGTGTGTGTGTGTGTGTGTGTGTGTGTATGCATTGGTGAAATGAGTCACTTAAATTCCCTCACCCCCAAGCAAGCATTTAGATATATATAATTCTATATATATAGGTATAAAAATATACAAATAGGTGTACTAGTATAAATGTAACCCCTCTCCCCCCACGACAAACATTTAAGTGAGGCATCTCACCAATGCACATATATTACATGGACGTAGGCCATGGACAAACACATGAACCTGGGCTACCATTGTTTGTTTATATGGCTAACATAAGGAAGAACAGTCTGTTCTCTTATGTTAGTTATACTAGATTTTTCAATGTTGATCCACAATTGATTTAAAAGGTATTATGAATAAAGTTTAGTAGGAAAACATATTTAAAATGAAATAATAAATTATGTTTGTAATGTCATTAAGTATTATTAATTATTGATATAAATATGCTTTTGTTTGGCTTCTTGGACTTGAGCATGGGATCTGTATTTGCAGCATTGGACAACAGACAAGTATACATTGTCGATATATTGATATTTTATATTTATTTATTATTGTGTTTTATTTTGATTACTTTGTGTTACTTTTGTTAATTTATTAAATTTTACTTTAGTTACGTACCATTTATACCCTGTTGAGACAAGTTCATATACGACACAGGTGCATGCATGATAGACGTAGTGCTATTGATGTTGTGGTTATAGATAGTTCCAATTTTCAGATAGTTGTAGTTGGTTGGTGGTAGAATTTTGACTGTTACTAGTACTTAACTAACCATATAGTTCATTAGAAGGGGATGACAATTAGTAGATTCATGGGTTGTGTTATAAGAGTGAGTTACTGTTTGCCAGTAGTCTCAAGATGATCTATAGGTTGTGAGTGAGTTACTATTGGCCAGTAGTCTCATGATGAGCTACGGGTTGTGAGTGGAAATAATGTCAACCCAAACATCAAATATTGTCCTCGATATGCATATCACATAGACTGGTTAGAGATATTGGACCTGTATTTTTTATTTTTTCTTTATACATGTTTTATACAGTTTCATATGGCTGATATATTATGTAGCTTGCTATGTCCCATAAGGACCTGGTTTTCTTTTAGGTTTAATTGAGCGGTACGGAATAGTACCCGACGTTGGGACACCTTCTACAGTCGACTTGGCAGTCGATCTTCCAGAGTTCTTGTTAGAGGGCCTCACCATTCCTTTTATGTAATTTGCTTGATTTATTTTCTAGCCTACTCTAGTTGATTTGTCTCCACCGAACTATAACATTCATATTTGACTTGATTTTGTGTTAGTATATATTTTTATTTGCTAGTTTTCTATTATCTTCTTTATATTGAGATATAGATATTGACATATTGTAAGTATATACTTAATACAGACTTGAGTCCTATATATACAACGTACGTACAAATCAAAGGAATTTCAGAGTCAAAATGTCTTGTGATTCATACCAACTGGCCAAGTCACATGATGGTCCTGTGAGTTTTGGGAGTACGACGTGACATAGTTTTTATGGTGGCTCATGCATGTCGAGTTAGCCATTTCGGTTACGTTACTATATCGAGCGGGCCTGAAAATTTGATTAGGCTTTTTGGATCTCATTCACATGTCTTGATTCATTTTTTATCTCTATTTTTGACCTCAATTTAATTCTTTGGCTTATATCATGTTTGATTCCGTCTATAGTAATGTTTATTGATTTATCAGAAGGATAGACCCACAAAATGGAAGCATGACTCCTATGGACACTCCATCAAATGTTGTTGTGGTATACACTAACAAAACTTTGTAACTACTTGGAGGCCAAACCACTAAACAGAGCAACCAACTGCATCTACACACCTCGAGATTCCAAAGGGATGACATTCTACCACCTTTTAGTTTACCCTACAGACGTCGTACTCACTACTTTAGCAGCAACCCTAGCAGCCCAATGGACTATCGATGCTTTAATTCTTCCAGTAAATGATGTAAATTCAATGAGAAGAGAATGAGCTTTTGAGGCAAAATGTAACACCCAAATCCAAAATACGTAGGACTAGAAGATCGTATACATGCCGGCTATGAATCGAGTGGACTCCAGCCCGGCTCAAATACAAATAATCTGTCTTGATGTTCTAGTTATTTCTATCAATCAACTATGAATATAACTAACTCAATCCACAAAATAAATAAGTCAGGAATGAACAATATATATTATGGTCTGCAGCCTAATAATATACATATTCGATTTGACCCAAGAACAGTATGAGTCTATAAAACTAGGCTAATAGCAGAGTATAAATAATGGATACAACATGAAAGCATAATAAAATACCAGAGACGGAGATAAGAATAACTCTATGAGCTGCGAACTATCTCTGCATAACCCAATGCCTGGATAGACCACCAAGTCCTCAGGGGACTAGCAAGGTACAGAAAAATATGCCAGTGTAATAATAAAATAAATGAACAAAAAGGTATCTACCGTAATCAATCTAAGTGTTATACATGTGAGAACATGTGCTAGAATATCAAACTTTCACCACTGAAGCTCACAAGCATCTCAACAAGCTATTGTTCCCTGTGCCATGTCATGGGACCAAGGACAATCAATCAAGCACAAAAGTGATAACCTCTACTCTGCTACAGAGCTAAAGGCTCACAACCTTAACTGGCCATAAGACAATAAGTCTGATACTGTAGTCAAGTTCTCCCCACCCAATGTCTAGTATCTGTCAAGGTCAAGTCCATACAGTCATCTCTATAGCAATAAAAATAACAAAAAATAGTCCAGTAAACTACTACGAAGTCAATACCATGAAGAATCATGTAAAGCTTGCATCATGAATGTGCCAGTGTCCTCTGGTCAATCGTGTCAATAGACACGAATAAGATGTAACGTCATGCCTAGTATTGATACCTGATATCTGTAAACCGACATCGGCACCCGAGTAACCCTCGAACGCTAAGTACCAACTGATCCTACGCCCACAAAGTCTATAACAAGAGATAAAATACAATAATAAAGATGATGATAATAATAATAATAATAATAATAATAATAATAATAATAATAATAATATACTGGAATATTGGTAAGGTACACTTGTCTGTAATCTCCGTCTGCGTGTTTGTCTGACCAACTCTAATGTCTTCGTTACTCCCGCCAAGTTCACTTATAATAAATATACTATTATTAATACTATCTAACGACCTACCACATATGGACTTTCTATATATGAACTATATTAATTATCCATACTCTAAAATTGGTCACAAGGTCGCTACCACAACATACAACATATAAATTACCAAACTTTATTATAAAATAATTTATAACTAATATAAAATAATAATTTAATTTGTGGAAAATACTTATAAATATTTTTATATCACTAATAATACTATTTTTATGGTGGAAACTTAATCACAATAGCCCTATGTTGATACTACATTGTTATTACCAGATTTGGCCTACTAATTGAGTCCCGAAACAATAGATATTTAAAAATATTTAGTTCTAAAAAATCATAGAAAATAGATAAAATATTGTTTTTAACATCAAACCTTGCACAACAAATATTTTAGTAGAGGTATATGAAGTATCAAGGCTTTTGGATACAAGAAACACATGATTTTCAGAGTTACAGTGTTGTAACAATGTCAAGAATTTTAAGAAATACTAAACAAATTCAAAAATTAGCAAAGTAATATGCTTTGGAGAGCTCTTGATGTCTAATTTCTAATAAAAATTTAGGAAGATTGAATCTGACTGGAAATAGACAAAAATCTACTCGCAACAGATCTGGTCGGTTCTGGATACCTTGTCGTAGAATTGACGTCACGGACAAACCGTTTGGAACTGTGTGGGTGGCCAATTGGACATGAAAATAGACACAGAGATATTTCTACTAGTTTTGGTTTCAAAAAATATAAGTTAGGAAAGTATATGAAACCCTAGATGCAAAATGGCATACCTGCTAGAAGGAATTTAGACTTGGATCCTGAACTTTGGTTGACTTGTACGGCTATTTTGGTGTACTAGAAGGGGTTATGAACATATAAGGTGTTGATAGGATTATATATGGTCATGTTAGCTTTGCAAGGAATATTCGTGGAGTGTCACGGGAGGTCGAAAATGGGTCAAAACTGCTAGTATGCCACAATGTGCTGTCGGCGGCCAAGGCTGGGAGAGAATTTCGGAATTGGGCTTTTAGGGGGGAGGTTTTGTCGGGTGTTGGTGGAAATAAGGTGAGAGGGGATAGTAGGGTTTTGTTGGTATATATATTAGGAAGAGTTGGGCTTTGGTTTGGACTAAATTGGTTAGGATTTGACCCTCCAAAGGATTAATATGGTAATAAGTTTCCTTATTGGGTGGGTTGTTTGACCAAGTTAAAGATATAAGAAATATTGCACATGGCTACAATTTAATGTCCAAAAATTAATTAAATTTATATCTAATCAATTTTGGCAACCTTAGATAGGCTCTAACAAGTGGGGTTGGCTAGATTAGGGTCCTAACATATTTTCTAGTCAAATTGAACCCGAAAAGTCAACTAATAGATCTCATGCGCCATTTGCAAATAAATAGAACATGAAAACTTGATTAAATACACACCCTAGACATGTGCGTCGTAGGCTCAAAATGAGTCAAAACTATATATTGGGTCAAATGGTTTTGATCTAAGTCGAGTCCCGAACTCAAGTTGGAAGTTGGGTCTAGAATTACGGTAAATGGTCAAAATGGCCTAAGTTGACCCAAAGTTGTGCGAAGTCAAAATAATGTTAGAGAATAAATTTGGATGTGACATTATATATCAAATTGAAGGTGGACCTGTCTAGAATTCAAGTACAAAATTTGATTTGAGAAATCAACATTTATTGTGCTTCAAAATCAAAGCTTCGGTAAAGTACAACTATAGTCATTATTGACTTAATATATGACTTAATATTAAAATATCCATATATAATAAATAAAAGTAATTAACAATAAATTCCAAAATTAGGGGTTTACAATCTATCCACCTTAGAAAATTTTGTCCTCGAACTTAAAATAACACTACTATAAAATGCTATAATAATAAGGATAAGCTATGAATCTTACCAGAATCCTCAAATAAATGTGGATGCCGCTTCCGCATAGAATCTTCATGTTCCCAAGTAGATTTTCTTAGATAATGGTGCTTCCATACAACCCAAACCAATCTAATTGTGTGCCCTATAAGTGTCTTCTCACTAGTATTCCAGATACTAACTAGCTGCTCCTCGTATAATAGACTGGATCCCACTGTGATCTTGAAATGGTATACCACATGACTGGAATCAGTCATATTTTTCCTCACCTTCGAGACATGGAATACATCTTATACTCTCTCTAATGATGGGGGCAATGTAAGACGATATGCCCCTTCTCCAACACACTCTATATTACCAAAAGGTTACAAATTTAGAGGTATAACTTCTAACTTGGATCTTGAGTCTTCTTCTATAACTAACAATAGAAAAATCATAATTCATTCAAAACTCTATCAATCTCTAAACAATATACTATATTCCTATAAGTTACCTCACCAACTTTTATAGTAGTTCTATTAGCGATCCACTCCTTTTTACACATAAGCAATCTATACATTCCTTACAAGTATGTCTAACCATTTCTACCCATATGCGGGATAAAGGTCGAGACTGAACTAGACAGCTACATAGACTATTTGTCACGCCCCAGAACCAGAATACTGGAGAGCGGGGGCAGACATAGCCAGCTACGTATAACGGAATGGAATTCACCCCGCTATACGGTCACGGCTGTCTAGATATGTGAGGGTTTCACTACAATCCATCAGTCTCTTAAGGTCATAAAATAGCCTATTGTCTCAATCTCAACCAACTAATAATAATCACAAGATATCAGATCTCCAAATATACAATTGTAAGGCGTCCCAAACATTACATATTCAGAATGATCATGAAGCTAGTCATTACAAAATGCGAGGACTAGCAAGAGTTCAGTCATACATGATCAACCCCCGGGGCTTGTCAATCATGCTACAGCCCGTAGGCAGACAGTAAGTAAATACAATCGAGCTAACACTTGCTCGTCGGCTAAACGCCTCAAAAGAATAATTTACAATATTACAGTGGGAGAACAAAAAGAAACCCACTCGATGCCCTGGTTACGCCTGGTGACCACCATCGGGCTGGAAAGCAGGGAGATCCTTTGGTGCTGCTCCGGTATCTGGCCATACAAAACCAGCTGGGTCAGACCCCAGAAAGAGCAAGTGCCACAAAGGAGGCTTCACTTAAGAACTAAAGCCGGCAAATTAGCACAATAATATAATTACATAATAAGAGATAGTAATTTAAGAAAAAGCATGATGGGTAATTATAAAAGACAATCTTGCCTAGAATCACCAAAAGACAGGACATATGGAAAAGCATGCCAGGATGATATACGATGAGATAACCATGGAACTATTCAGATAACCAGGTTACAACCCGTAAACCAAACAAGGACCGGGGTTGTAACCCTTCGTCTGAACGGAACTTGGTTTCTCTCACCATTTATCGGTAAGATAAATATAAGAAAGCAGGTCAAGTAACATTCTGGAGTGACAATCATTATAGTGACAATCTGGAGTAACAATCATTATAGTGACAATCATTATAGTGACAATCTGGAGTGACAATAATTCAATCATTCTGGTACAATCTTACAATCAATCAATTCTAGACAATACTATACTGGACTAGACTCCATCCAATCAATCACGGCCAATCATTGCCTACGGCTTTCTACATTAACTAACTAGGGTTATCACAATCCTAGTTACTAGTAAGATGCAATGAGATGTTCCAAGTAGTCACAGGCTCTGCAGCTATCCAGGTTATCTAGACAATCATTATAGTGACAATCTGGAGAGTACAATGCATTAGAGTGACAATAGAGTTCAATCATTTAAAGTGACAATCAAGAGTGCCCCACATAACAGTGGGCTGGAAATGTGCCCTACTCGTCGGCAGGCTACAAGTCCAAGCATTTGCGGTCGGGATAACGGGATCGCCTATAACTGGGGAACATCTCTTCATGACTAGTGAATTATACTAATTATTAACCTTAGTCCATTTCAGTAGGTACTCCTGACCGTGGTACTCAGGAGTCCCCTCCTAGACATGATGCAAGACAAGACTGGATTATTTGTACAAGCACAATCGCCCACGGTATCATGATTAATTAAACAGGTCATGTCATGTCAGGTAGCCGTCGTAACAGCTATTCGAGATAATCATGTCAGGTTATCATGCCAAGTGTACTTTGTCAGGAGTACACCACGACGGGCCACTATCAGGTCATGCTCAATTATAAATTCCAAACATATCAAGTAAATTCGTGATTATCAAGTTCAGGACAAAAGGCGTAAGGATATAAAATGGGCGAAAATATCTAATAAAATATCAATATATAGGGCTATAAAAGAGCCAAGCTTAAGGAAAATAAAACCAAATCTGACACGCTGACATGAGACCAAGTCAACCAAAGGCCATACGCTCAGGTCAAACTATGCTCAGGCCAGCGTACACCTTGCTCGCTTAAGCTAGCGTACCAAGGCACGCATACGCTCAAGCTACAGGTCAGCGTACGCTCAAGCTAGCGTACCAAAGGGTCCATACACTTCCAATGGAAAGCGTACGCAAGGGTCAGCGTACACAAGGGCACGCTGAAGCTACAGGTCAGCGTACGCTCAAGCTAGCGTACCAAAGGGTCCATACACTTCCAATGGGAAGCATACGCAAGGGTCAGCGTACACAAGAGCACGCTCAAGCTACAGGTCAGCGTACGCTCAAGCTAGCATACGCTCAAGACTGCGTACGCTTGAGCTAGCGTACAAAAGGGTCTAGGGCACGCTCACGCTAGCGTACGCAAAAGACACGCTGCCAATAGGCAGCGTATCAAGGCACGAGTACGCTCACTAAAGAGCAGCGTACCAAGGCTAGCGTACGCTCGCTAAAGAGCAGCGTACCAAGGCTAGCGTACGCTCGCTAAAGAGCAGCGTACCAAGGCTAGCGTACGCTCGCTAAAGAGCAGCGTACAGCTCAGTGGCGTAAGCTAAAAAGCTAGCTCACTGTTCACTGTCTTCTCCAAACAGCAAGAACTCCGTGGTTGAACCCAAAGCTTCAAAAGTCCATAACTTGGTCAAAACAAGTCCAAATCCAACTTTCAAATAATCAAAATTGGGTAGAATAAAATTCTCTACAACATGGAACCATCAAAACTAGAAAACAAAGAAGTTTGATAGATCAAAACCACCAAAATCCAAAAATACTTTAATTCTAGATCTACAAAATTCTAAGCTCCAAATGGAGAAAACCCAAGTTCTAATATTGCTACAAATGAGCTAATAAAACTATTAGACAAATAAAATGTAGCCCTCAAGTGATAGCAAGATGCAACTTGCCTAGACCTCTCTCTCCCTCTCTTGATTAGCGACATTGTCCGACTCCATATCTGAGAATTTTTTGGTTGCCATGTCATCATTTTTGCGACGTTTAGTGATATTACGATACTTGATGATTCGGTTGTAGCATTCTTGAGACATGTTAAAATCGAACTTGATGCTCAGCAGTCTTGTAACCACCTCCAACGGTGAATGATCCTCACAACCAGGATACAAAGGAGTCCTTGCATTCTCCAGCAACTCCATGAACTTCGCAGCATCGGCATTCGGTGCCTCCTCTGCCGCATCATGATTGTCTGGATCGAAAATAGGTCCCGCAGCGTCAAAAACCATGTTCACGCATCCTTCCTCGTAACCAACGTGGTCATGGACATCCATATACGGGAAATTAGGCTCCAGCTCCGATGCTAAAGACACAAGTTCTCCATATGGCATCCACTGATAGTAATTCGGCATAAAACCTCTCGAGTACAAATGATATGTCACATCCACTTTTGGATGATATTTCATATTGCGACATCTTACACATGGACACCTAATTTTGGTACGGTCCATGTACTGAGGGAACGACTTGGCGAATTACAGGAATTGCTCTACCCCATGTATAAATTCATCCCGCACACCGCACATGTCATCAGGATGACGATTATACATCCACGAACGATGCCACAGATAGTAATTCATATCCATTTGACAATAATTCTGCAAAGATAGATACACATTATTCGAGTATATTCCAAATTGATGCATATAGACACATGAGTATCAAATAAGTGTTGTCACAATTCAACAAGAAGGCCCCCTCTCTGACCCTCCTCTGACCCCCGTTTATTTCCTTTCTTCTCATTCGACTCTCTCAGCATCCTATTCAGCATCATATGATATCTACCTCAACCTTACCCAAGAGAAGTATGGAAATATTAATGTTAACCAAGGTTCATAATATCGGTATCGGTATCGAAATCAGTTTCAGTATCATTTACGGTTGATATCCTGAATCTTATAGCTTCCACTAGCAGAGCACAATGTAGAGCCAAACGTGAAGCAGAGCTTCATATTCAAAATATTAGAAGTAAACAGTTTTCGATTGGTGGTGGGACGAGTCAGAATCCTTTCTCGTTCCACCACCAATCGAAAATTTTTTACTTCTAATATTTTGAATATGAAGCTCTGCTTCACGTTTGTCTCTACATTGTGCTCTGCTAACAGAAGCTATGAGATTCATGATATCAACTGTAAATGATTCCGATAACGATACCGATACCGAAACCGATACTGTGAACCTCGGTTAATATTAATATTTCTATACTTCTCTAGGGTGAGGTTGAGGTAGATATCCTATGATACGGAATAGTCGGCTCAATGACCCGAATGAGAAGAAAGGAAGTAGGGAAGCTTACTCTATACACTCTAGGATACTACGATATAATACTAGTATACTCACTCTATACACTCTTACTTATGCAAGCCTTTTGAGGCAATCAGTGTTGTACTAAATTTCCAAACAAATCTATAACTCTGATAGGCCCAAAAGGCTTGGCATAAGTAAATTTAATTTCTAGAGAATGGCTCAAAATACTGTACCAATCATACCTACACTTCTAGGATACTCTATAAACTCTAGGTACTAGGACTGAACTAACTCTCTAACACTCTAATGACACTCACTCACATATACCCACTCTTACTTAGAAATACTAAGATCTGACACATACTGATAATCACATACACTAACACTCTTAAATAGGATACTCACATTCACTTCTAAATATCCTAATTGATCCTAAACTACATTAACTTACTAGTACCAATACTAACTCAAATAGGCACTCTTATCTCCCCAAGATACTATACTGATACCAACTGATACCACTGCTCACACTCACACTCGACACATACACACTTCACTCAGGCATTTGCCTGTACTCGAGCTCCTAAATGGGATTCCCCCTATCTCCCAAATGTAGGAACGAAGTCGTAAAGCAGAATACTCTAGAGGGTGTGAATAGAGTAGGCAGCGGAATATTGCTAATTAAAAAAACTTGTTAGCAGTTAGATCACAGAAATAATATCAATAATCACAAAGTAATAACTATAAAGAAAATGAGATCAGAAGGCAAATGCAAACATAGCGATGTATACTGGTTTCCCTCTTGTGAGGACTAGTCCAGTCGAAAGAACTCTAGCTTCCAGTTGAATCCACTATTGGAAAATCTCGCAAGTTTTCATACGAAGTCCTTGCAACTTCTACAGACGCGAGCTTTGATACAAAGAACTCGACCAACTTTAATTTTAAAGAGTTTTTCTTCAATCAAGCCTCTGGTTACAATTTCTCTGAAATCTTCTAGACCGTACCGTACCGGCAAATTGACTAGAGAATTGTAACTGGCTTAGGATTTGACAATGAAAGCTTTTTAGAACTCTTTGGAAAGAAACGTAAGCTTAGAAAAGAAGAGATGAAAGTGAATGAGTGATTTGAAATGATTAGAATTCTTCTCTATTTATAGTTTTTCCAAAGAAAGAACTATGGCAGAATTCGGGCAGAATTCGGACAGAGTTCTATGTAACAATCCGCAACTGAAGGGAGACCAAGTTTTTTAAACGTTCGAAAATCAAACGGTCACTATCCGAACTCTGGCCGAACTCGGGCCGAGTTCTGTCAGGGTTGGTCAGGGTTTTTCAAAAGTGATTTTTGGGCTTTTTAAAATCCTTCAGAAGCTTTTGTAAATAAGGAATATTTTTAAAAAATATAGGTCATTTTGAAAAACGATTTTGGATAGCCTATTTGCCAATACGACTCGGTGTACAATGTATTCCTAGACTCAATAAAAGTAAAAATTATATTACATAAAGAAATACAGTCTTGAGTGGCAAACATAGCTTCGGTCTTGAACTAAGTAGATATTCGATCTTGATCAGTGTCCAAGTGTCCAAAACGTCTTGAGTAATCATCTGAGTAGTTCCGTATATCGAGGCAGAGTTTGATCAATTATTAAAATCAGGTTTGACCATGACCAATGGGCCAACAACATAAACATAAATCAAATCCACATCTAGAGTCCATGAGTCTAACTATCTCAACATAAACATAAGTCTCAAATAATAATAACATCCTAAAGTCTCAAAAGCTGGAGACAAATCCAGTAATAATAGCTAACTAGCTAAGTCACTACTCGTGGTTCCTCCTCAATAGGCACTGGTTCCAATGGAGGCTCCTAGATATACTCCTCATCCACTTCGGGTCCATAAAAGGTGGAACAAAAGTTCTCAAGATCCTTTAAAAAATATTATCCAATCAGGATTGGATTGAAGCACATTTCTAATAGCAGTTCCAATGCATGACAAAGACTATAAAATAGTAAATAGTAATGAGATACATAATAAAAAAATCATGAAACCATGGTACAGAACATGTAGTAAAATAGATAAGTAAGACAATAAAGAGAGCCATGTAAACAAAAACTAGTAAAGAAAATAAACTAAACATGTGTCCAACAAGTATGAAAATATTTAACATGTATAATGAGTCCAGCAATGTGAAGTGAGACCAGAAAGACTACGCCTATCTAGTATATTTTAAAATACTACTTTCGACATGTAAACGACTAGGGGTAATGTACGACATCTCGTACGTGCTCTACGTACGAGTGTTATCTTTACTGATTAGACCAGAGGAGGTGATTCCAGTATGAGTGATTCCAGATTTTTGGTATGTTTACATGTCTATGAGGGTATTTGCCCTCCCGACAAGTATGAAATAGTTTCCATATCCGGACACGTAGCAAGATACAAGTCCAGCCAAAAATATAAGTGATGCCAGCAAGTAAGGTGATTCCTGTAAATGAGTCCTGATATGGTGGTCCAGTATAAAACAACTTACCCAAGATAATTCATGTAATACTACTTCGTGTGTCTATCGTGTCAAGCATCAAGTAAAATAGTACTATAACATGAATCATAGAAAATATCAACATAGAAACTATCAAAGAATATACTTGCTTGGAATATGGGGTGAAGTATCAAATAGTATCTGTAACAGTACCTCGATGACCTAAATATAGAATATCAATGTCAATTAGTGTTTTAGAGTGATAATCATTGATATCTAATTTAAAATGTGATTTCTAGGTCAATTCTAGGCCATAAAAGTCAAACTCGGTCAATACCTTGCTTCTATGGTCAAACTAGGTAAATACCTTACTTCTAAAGTCAAACTAATCATTTCTAGGTTATACCTAGGTTTCTAGGTCCATACCCTGAAGGTGTTGATATACTAGCTCGTTTCCTAATAGCAATATATATATATATATATATATATATATATATATATATATATATATAAATATATATATATATATATATATATATATATATATATATATATATATATATAACGATGGCCTCTGCCAGGACCATTGTGAGAGGCAACAATATTCCGGCTCCATTGATCGCACCCTTCTGGCACCCCTGCATTCCCATCAAATGGTCAGTTCTGATCTAGACAGCCCACCGCAAAAAGATACCTACCGACGACTCCCTCACCTCCATCGGCTTCAGCCTGTCCTCCAGATGCCATTGTTGCACCTCGCACCAACCAGAAATCGCAAAACACATCCTGCTCTCCGGCGACCTTGTCGCCCAGCTCTAGAACTACCTATCTCGTCGTTGCGAACTGGGACTCCAGACCGAGAGTTTCAACTATCTCCTAGCCAACTGGGGCTCCTCTTACGGGCATCGGATCATCGCAGCCGCCAGTATTTGGGTCCTCTGGAAGAACCGGAACAAATACAGGTACAAAGGACACCAATACTCCCACTTACAACTGAACAGGGAAGCCCTTCGACAAATTCCTAAAATTCGGAGGCGCTGCTCTCACTCTTCGGACCGATTTTGGAACAAGCTGACTTAATTTCTGACTTGGTTCAGGCACTTGGGTTTACCTTTTTGCTTCTTTTAGTTTTTGCTCTCTCTTCGCGTGCGGCACGTTTACTTGTATAGGCTTCGACATTTTGTGCCTGATACATCAATAAAGTTCCTTTTCCTAATATATATATATATATATATATCACCTAC
This sequence comes from Iris pallida, assembly GCA_029216955.1. Taxonomy (NCBI): domain Eukaryota; kingdom Viridiplantae; phylum Streptophyta; class Magnoliopsida; order Asparagales; family Iridaceae; genus Iris; species Iris pallida. The sequence continues at coordinate 14,295,675 of JANAVB010035018.1, forward strand.
TACTAAGTTTACCTATCTAGTGCCCTAGCTTTGCCTATACACTTGGTATCCTTTATAAATCCTATACTTGTTCACTAGTAATCTCCTAGCCAATAGCCTTCTCCACAAGTGCTTCTAGCCACCAAGCTCCTAGGCTCCTCCAAGGAATGAGAATGAAGAGGATTGGAAAGAAATTGAAGAGAAATTGAGTGGAATTGATGAAGGGATGGATCAATTTGGGGAAGAACATCAAATTGAAAATTAATGGCACAAATAAAAAGAAAGAGAGAAATAGCTCTCCCCTCTTAATAGGGCTGGCCACATGGTCTTCTTCCATGTAATGCATAAAGTCCAAAATATCCCTCCAAGCTTGTCATGAAGGCTAATCTAATTAGTAGAAGCTTATAATCCTATTATGGTAATTAGACTAATCTTTATTTATCAATGGAATGACTAAATGGAGTCTAATTGGGTCTAGTCTAGAGTGTTGGTTCAAGTGGTTCAATCTAATTGTTGGGCTCTAGTTCCAAGTCAAGTCTAATTGGGTCCATTAACACAAGTCTAATAAATAGGCTAGTCCACCATCCAACTAATCACCTGGTCTATTATAATTAGCTAGCATGCAGCCAATATATATAATAATAAATATTATCATCACTAATACAATTATCAAATAATTATTGAAATGACAAAAATACCCATCCCAGAATTAGGTAGTTACAATCCTACCCCCCTTAGAAAAATTTTGTCCTCGAAATTTAATACCTCGCTCCTCTCTCTTGGCCAGTCATAACCTATTCATCATAATCTTCTCTATGGTCAAACCCCAACAATCAAGGTCCAAGAAAATCCTATCTAAAATCATACAATATACAATTCTATTGAAAGAAACAACAAGCTTGGTTATGGTATTACTGGTCATAATATTGCAGTCTTAATCAGGGGTTACTAATAACTACACTAACTATATTATAGCAAACTACACTAACTATATTATAGCACAAAAAAAATCTATAAGGTACTAAAGAAGCATACAAAGCAATAGATAAAAAAGAAAGGAAAGAACAGAACAGGACAAAACAAAACATGCTAACCTATCATCTATAGCATTGGCCTCCATAACTGTTAACACAAAAGCCCTGCCCTGCTGGGTGTCTCCCTCTGCGGGGGCTGGAGATTCTTCTGTGCCACAGGTGGCTTAGCTGGACCCAGTTGATCTGATGCTCCACCGAAAGGAGGTGCAGTGGGACAATCAAGCATCTTGTGCGCAGCTGACCCATAAAACATGCATACCTTAAGCCTTATCCTACAAAACTTCCAAGTATGCCCAGACTTCCTGCAGTAGGCACAAGTGGGTACTCGCTGCATCTGCCTCTGAGGATGTTGCTGAACCGGAGCTCAAGTTGGTAGGTGATACTCCTGCTGGGGCTAGAAAACTTCCTTCTGAATATGGAGATGCTTAGCTGGTCCCATACCACCACCAAAACATTGTTGCCTCTCTTGGGTCTGAGGTACAAGTGCATCTCAATAATCTGAGCATCCATCAAGATATCCTCAAAGGTAGTTGTGCGACGCCCAGAAGTGCATGACCTGACCTCTCTGTTCGGACCCTTCCGGAACTTTTGGGCCCAATCTCCTGGGTCCCAAATCATGCTCTCCACAGAATGGTTCAAGCAGCATAACTCAGCGGCATACTCATCAACTGACATGCTCCCTTGGACCATGTCATGGAACTAACTCTCCAAGGCTCCCAGAGCCACATCAGGAAATAACTTCTCCACGAAAAGCTTCTTGAAAGCCTCCCAAGTAAGACCTTTCCAGGTAAGCCTGGGCTTCGTGCGATACCAAGTGAGTGCAATATCAAACAACTAACTATCGACTGCTTCGACCTAAAAATTCTCAGGAATCTGAGCCAAGCGCAGAATCCTCTCAATGTCCTCCAACCAGTCATCTGCGTAGAGTATCCCCTTGGTACCTTTAAACTCCCAAGGTGACATCCTCTTGAAGTCCACTACGGTACTCGTCCTCGGCTGCTGCTGAACTGGAGCAACCTGAGGCTAGACAAGTACCACCTTCTCAATTGCAACTAATGCCAACTGGTGGGCACTCTCAATACTATAGTGTATCACCTCAGCATGTCACTGCTGCGCCTCATCTTGGGCTCTCTGAGCCTCCATTATCTCCCGAAACAACATAAACATCTACGTTGCGTTAGTCGGTGCTAGAGGTGGTGGAGGAAGACCCCCTGACTCTACGGGAACAGTCCTCTGAACAGTTGGAGGAGCGCCTCCAAAAGCAGCTAAAACTCTCATATAAAAGGAAGAAGTAGTATGAGCAACTCCTACAGCCAGTGTAACGCCCCAGTCCTAAAATACGTAGGACTAGGTACGTAGACATGCCAGCCGTATAATAAATATATGTAAGCTGTAAATGCAGTATAATCTTGACAAACTAATCTCCTCCACAAAATAAAAAGAATAAGGATATCATAAATCAACTATGAATTATCATTATACAAGTTTGTTGGGCGGAGACAAATCTACTACGAACTATTTCAAATGAGAGGAAATAAATACAAATGAAAGAATTTGTCAAGGGAAGCAAAAGACGATCCAAGAGCAAGTCATCTTCGAAGGAATATAGAAGATTACGACCTTGGCTAGAATACCTACAAAAAGTTATGAAACACACATATAGAGAAATCACCAGGTCCTCAGAGGGACGAAACAAGATACATATAAACATGCCATAAACTGAATATAAACTGCTCAATAATAAGTCAAATCAGATCATAATATGGTCCAATACTCCACCCTTGAATTAGCGTACCATCCCCCCAACCAAACAAAGACAGAAGATGACACCCTAATCAACGATGAAGTATCTTTCCATGCTATGAATCCAATAAAGTATCCGAACCACAACAAGGTTCAGTACCTTTTTATCGAAGTAGTGAACCACACCTACAACCAAATAAGGATAAGGTATGGCAAACTAGTCCGCGACAAGTTACTGTCCCAAGCCGCAATCAGGTATAAGTACACAAACCAAAGGTACATATACCTAACGGATAAGGTAACCTAACCATTCTATGTGAATGCAATTTTAGGAACAAACCTCCAAAGCATGGGTTCTGTGGCTAAAATAAGATTGGCATAGTTCCCTCTCTGGGCACCAGGAGCCTAAGAGCATAACGTTCAACGAAGCAACAGTGGCCGTCAGTAATAATGTAAGAGCATAACATTTTACAGAACGTCAGTGACCATCAGTGACAACGGGTAATCGCACCTGCGTCTCCGGCGGAGCTCACATGTTACAAAGATAATGTGCATGGTAGCCTATACGCTAAAGAAATGTCCTCTCCACCCCATGTCTATATATTGTATCCACAACACATAACCTCTATTAACCGCTAAGTCAAACTAATCTTTCAAAATACTATTAGCGGTTAATCCTATCGCGCGGCTTATACGTACCGGTGGCCAGCCAGCTATACATGTCCGAGTTCTATATGCGACTCGCGACTTCGTGGCACAACTGTGTCAAGGCCTATGAATGCAACATGAACGAGGGTGGTCTCATAATTCTAGGTTTAATGGGCATAGAAATATTAAATAACAAGAAATAAACTAAGCAGTAGAATTGCATCTCAATAGGACTATGTACCATAATTTATCTTGCAGGAAATAAATAATAAATAAATAAATAAAGCATGCAATATATGAGCTAACGTACATAGACAATAGATGGCAAGGTATCTTGCCTGGTCTGACGCTTGGTATGGTACGATGATCACAAGGGCATGAAATATGACTTCGGTATTACAAGTATGCAAGATAGTCTTCGATGATGGCAATGACTGTTCCATCGAGTCCAGAACGGTCAAATTAGCTAGGGATGATATAAAGAAGGCTAAAATTTGTGAGGGAATAGGAATAACGGGATTAGTCACGGACAGAAGGATAATTGAAGGAAATTAGATAAATAATACGTATACTATTTTAGGAAAATATTTATAATAATTTAAAAACTATATTTTATTACTCTAAAATATTTTAGACAGCTACGTACTTGGAAATTCTAAAAATCATTTATATTCATATGAAAAACTCATCTTAAGAAAATATACCAATAGTTATATAATACATATATATCTACCTTTTTATAAGGTTCATAGCTTATATATTTATAAGAAAACTCAAAACTATCTATATGAATACATACGTTGAAATATTTTGGATAAATACTAGAAAATTCAAGGAAACTATTTTTGGGCAAGCTATAATTTAAAAATACCATAGAAATAATATAATATATTTTGGCTAAAACCCAGTTTAAAATCAATGTAGGCCAAAATCCTAATATTATAAATTTTACAAAATTTTACATATCTTTTATAATAGCAATAAATATTTAGTCAACAAAAATAATACTAATACTAATAATATTTATACCTATATACCTTACTGTAGTAAATAATAATATATACTAATATATCTGTATATACTTGTTATATATAAAAATATAATAAGGATAAGAAGAAATCAATATGTTGTATCCCCCCATACAAAGAAACAAAATATAATAATAATAATAATAATAATAATAAGTAGTAAAATTAATAAATAAAAGTAAAATTAATAAATAAAAAAAAATGGGCACGGCTATACACACCCCACACTTGCTAAGGACACCCCATTAAAAAAAAAAAAAAAAAAAAAATTTTTTTCCTATTCTACCCTTGCTGCTGAGCACACCCCCTCCCCTTCCCTTCCCCCCTCCGCCGACCCTCCTCCTCCTCCGACGCGCCGCCGCCTCCTCCCCCGACCCGCCTCCGCCGACCCCCCCGGACCCGCCTCCTCCTCCTCCTCCTCCTCCCCCCGCTTTCCGATCCCCCCTCCGTCGACCATAAATTGTTGTTAAAACAAAAAAAAAATTAGAAAAAAATTTGGGTGTATTCACGGGTAGGTTCGACCCTGGTTTGTCGAACACACAGAACAATGTTCGACCCGAGACAGTCGAACTATAGTGTGTACGTTCGACCAGAATATGTCGAACAGAAGATGGCATGTTCGATTATAATATGTTCGACCAGTTTTTGTCGAACACAAGAAGACACGTTCGACCAGTGTTTGTCGAACAGAATAAGACATGTTCGACCAATACTTGTCGAACAGACCATTGTCCGTTCGACAAGTATTTGTCGTGCTTGTCGCAGAATTTTTTTTTTTTTTTTTTGGGGTGTTCTTAGAAAGACTTGGGGGTATATTGGTCTTTTAACATAAAATTTAAGTTATGTGGGGTGTCCTTAGCAGGTCATGGGGTGTGTATAGCCGGCCCCAAAAAAAATAAACCCATTCTCTCCTCTGCCTCGAGAGGGAGAACACTATTGAAACACACTCACAAAAAATCAAGTGAGAACGCAGAAGGGGGAGAGATGGAGGAGTAGGTGAGAGAACGTCGCTGGTGCTGCTCAGATCCGTGTGGCTGGGAGAACGTCGCTGGTGCTGCTCAGATCCGGCAATGCTAGCCACGGGCGGCGGCACATGGGCATATCTGTAGCGGTGGATTAAAAAAGAAGGGAAGAAGAGGGGGCGGCTTCGTGAGGGGGATAGACGTGGGGCGAGCGTGGCTGTACGGCATTCGAGGTGGAGGAGGAGCAGTGGAGGCGGGCGACGGCTGTGGAGCTTTGCGCGACGGAGAGGAATCGACGGCTATGGCAAGGTAAGTGCTGGTGGTGGGTGTGTCTTATTTATAGGTCTTGGGTGGGAGGCCGGTCGCGGTGGTCGTGTGTATTGGTTTGTTTTGATGGTGGTGATGATGATGGTATGGGTGGTATGTTCGTTTGTTTTTTGGGTGCTGGTGGTGGTGGCTTGATGGTGCGGCCAGTAGTGGTGGCTGAGGCAGGGTTAGCGTGGGGGAGTTGGTGGTGTGATGGGGGAGGCAGTGGCTGGTGGCTAACTGTGGTGCCGGTGATGCTGTGGGGGAAACGGTAGTCACGGGCAGTGGGCGGATCTGGGAAGGAGTGTAGCTGGTGGCGGTGGCTGATGGTGCTATGGGGCGATGCTGACGATGTTGGCAGCGAGTTGGACGGGGTGACCAAGGGGAGGAGTAGAGGGGAAAGGAAGGCAGGCCGGAGGAGTTGGTTGGGGTTGTGATGATGATGGTCGGGTCTGCTTCGGAGAGGTTGCCGGACGCAGCAGATGGCTGGCCGAAATTAGCTAGGATAGGTTTATGGTTTTGAATTTTTTGGTTCGTGTCGGAGGTGCTCGACGCAGACACGTAAATGTACTGTGGGTTGTAATTCAACAGATAAATATTGGAAAGACACCTGGGGTCGGACCCGAGGCCGTCACGGCTGATACGGGGAAAGTAGACACCGACACGGTGCACTCACGTTTGTAGTGGAGAGAATTTATGGATAAAATTATGGAGGAAAACAATAGAAAGTCTTCCCTATATATAGGGTTGGAAACTCCTAGTGGGATAAGGATTAGGAAAAATTAAAACCTTATTTTGATAATTCACCATTTAATTTAAATTAATTTAAAACAAATTCAGTCAATCCAAATCCAAAATCCAATTTAAATCTAGATAACTCCAAATCCAAATTAAATATAGATAAATCCCATCTTTAAATTAAACTATTTAAATCAAATAAATAAAATCTAATCATGATTTAAATTACCACCAATAAATTCAAAATAACTTTTTATAAATTAAAATAATAATTAATTTAAAAAATTCAAAACATATACATGAATTAAATTTCATGTACCTCGCATGAAATTAATATATTTACATAAAACATTATTTTCTAAATTAATAGCTATACTTGTACTACGATAAAAATAGAACTAAAAAAATGGACTTTTTGCAATCCTCATGCGACGCATTTTAAAAATAAAAATATTTACTTATACTATATCAAAATAAAATATCTATTTTCTATAATAAAACTTTTTGTAAAAAAAAATTCTTCGTATATACGTATTCGCACTCGACATACCAATACCAAAAAATAAAAAAACCAATACCAAATAAATTAATTTTAAAAAAATATAGAGAAAATTTAGGGGTTTTACCGCCATAATATGGGGTCGAGAGGTAGCAGACCTCTCAGAAGTTGCTACGGTGCTAAGGCGATGGGATCTAGTCTCCGACGACATCCTGAAGACAGATCAAAACAAGAAGAAGTCAATATGGCACAAAATAATATATTATCAAGGAAGGACAACAATTGAGAAGGATAGTAATCAAATAAAATGGAATGGAAGATAGCAATTTCAATCCCTAAGAGGCTAGCATGTTCTATGCTAAAAGCAAAACAATCAAACATTTAAGGATATTAGAGGTGCTAAGCGGATAACCAATCTAAAATAGAATATGATAATCATACTTTTGTACCAAAAAATCATCTTATTCAGACTCTTTGCCTCGCCAATTAGCGTGGCAACGATAACTCTAGGTCCCATATTTAAGGTATATAGATCTAAAATTATGTTGTTCAGAATAACCGTCTTGCTAGCTAGCATGGTTGCGAAAGATCCTGAATTCCATAACTAGATACATATATCCAAAAACATGTGATTAAGAATTTTATCTCGCCAACTAATATGGCTGCGGTAAACTCTAGACTCCATAACCAAGATGGATGGCTGCAGTCCCCCTACCTCGTCTAGTATGCACTACCATAATATACCTTTAATATAGTCCATGAACTCATCTCGATACAAATGAAGTTCAACAACGGACAAGTATTCGAGAGAAGGAAACAAATGTGAGGTAGGATTCTCAAGATCAACCTAGAAATCCATTAGAAAACCTATTTGTTATTGCGTATCAAACTTTATAAAATATTTTATGATTCACAATCCTATCCTAGGGCAGGCACGTAGTAGTACGGCTAAACCTAAGTACTACCATAACTTTGCACTAATTACGAAGACTGACCTACATAGGCCACCATAAAAACGTGACACGATCTGCATCCAGAATAAGGGCACGAGTACCTGGGTATATCCAGCCTATACCGCAGCATCGACGGTAGAATGATGTCTAGATCAACAGTACTAACTAACACATCTCATGAATGTATATCACAACCTATCAATAATATCTCATCTCTAAAAGGAGAATAATGTAATGATAATATTCATACTCAATCATAATAAACTATAAGGAAAATAATGGCACGAAAATGATATAGAAGATATAAAATGAGAATCCAAGAGAATTCTAGATACATAAACATAAATCAAATCCACATCCATAGTCTATGAGTCTAACTATCTCAACATAAATATAAGTATCAAATAATAGTAACATCACAAAGTCTCATAAGTTGGAGCCAAACCCAATAATAATAGCTAACTAGCTAAGTTACTACTGGTGGTACCTCCTCAACGGGTACTAGCTCCAATCGAGGCTCCTAGATATAATCCTTGTACGCCTCGGTCTCGAAGAACCAATCGTCCTTGCTAATGCGCGATGCCATGTGACCCTAGGTTGCACTCGAGCAAGGCAGGTTCCATAATGGCCGATTACAGTAGCTTTCGATGGGGTCGTTGCACAGAAGTTCCAAGCAGAGAAGTTGAATAACACAAAGACATGTACAAAATGATAATCTTTATTGATATTGAAAATACGCAAAACCAAGATTACAAGTTACTCAAGCTCACTTTCTCTCTGAATACAAATACTCAACTCTCTCTCTTGATACAATTACAATCGCTCATGCACGAGGGCTTACAACTTTGCGGATGCTTAAGAAGGCGAAGTCCATATATTATGTCCCGTATAGGTGAAGCCTTCAACACGGTCGCAGGCCTCGACATGCCAAGGAACTCCACGCCTCAGCGCGTCCAAGCGAGCTCCGCCTTGACGAGCAAGTACCTATAACCTATGCATAAAAACTGTTGGGTGGTCAGTACACAACCGTACTGATGATTGTGCCCCTCGCCTACCCGTACAAAACCTATATATTCATTTAGTGGGTGCAACTATTCCTTTGATTATCTTTCTATTTTTGCCTTAGGATCAATTTGATGACTTAGACTTCTAGCCTATTCGTGTTGCAACCAACATGATCGTACTATCAATTCCTTGAGACCGTGCTACAAAACCCAGTTGTACAAACATTGTGGCAGTACCATAAGATCTACTTGTGTGACAACATCGAGGTCGTGCCTCGTAAAACAGTGTAACTCATTCATACTTGTCTTACGGTCTTTCTTATTTCAGCATAGAATCGACTCGAACCATAGTCATAAACTTGTGTCACTTACCGCACAAACGACGCCAACACTCATGCCGAATCACGTGTCTATGCTATAGCCAAATCTTAGGCTCTATATTTGTGCTACAAATCGTGCACACATTTCTTTGTGTGCCGTACTTACACTTCTTTCGACTTAACCGACACCACGCATACACTTCTTGACTCAATCTAAGGCATGTACGTGGATCGTCGCTATTATACGAATCATCTATATTAAAGGTCACTAGCAATGTCAAGCTATCTTGGACAATAGTTGTATAGACGGTAATCCATTCGTGACGGGTAGCTAGCCTTGTTCGAAAGTTCTCGAATCACCCGTGCCAGTCCTGCCGGCACTATTATACTCATTCCTCCTAGGCTGAATCGGTTCCTTGGACTAGGCAACTGTTCGAGAAAACTACACCTTGTGCACATGTTGTCTAATGACCATGCAAGACTCAACTTGACTTACCATTCTCCGTATCATTTCTTATTCTTTACTTCTTATACTTTTTCGTGACTCCCTCAAACCAGGGATTGCGTCAACGACAACTAGTCGCGATAACTTTCCATGTTTCCATACACATTTTGGCTCAATTCCAGGAATGAATATTTGATAGTACTTCTACTCACTTGACCAAATTAGTGTTCCATACAGTACCATTAATCGAGTCATACTCTATATGATAAGCACTAAAATCATAGAATTGTGTGGCTATACCAAGCACTGGAACCTTGGGACATGTTACTCGAATTAGCCGTGTTTCGTGCCTTAATCCAACTATGTTTCGTGCGACACTGCTGCCTAAGTTATATTTTATATGACAAGTCTTGAGGCCATGGGAATGTGTGCATGTTCAACTTTGAACAATTATGTTCTTTGAGAGCCATAATAGTGCCATCTTTCATAAGACTGGCAGTGAGACCGTGGAACATATTTGCTATACAAAGAAGTGGAATCGTGGGGATGTGCCTGCTACGCCATCAAGTCGATAGCCCTTAGCATAACTTTACCTAACTCAATATGTGGGGGTCAAAAGACCATGTGTCAGCTTTGAAAACCATCATAGAGATCATCTAAGCAACATTATGACACTTTTTCTATGTTCTACATACGTATTCAACCCAATGGGATTATTCCCTTAGCTATGTAAATTCATCTCTTTAGTTATCAAGCCTATTCAGTGCATTAAAAACTTTCTTTTATTAGTGTGAAGGCCAACCTAAGACAAGTTCACCGAAGCCACCCACCCGATACAGGAGTTGCCTCGACCGAGTGGGACTTCAAGCAAGTCGTTACATGGCTAAGTCCAAATGTCGTTGCATTTCGATTCCTCCGATTGAACTGAGTAGGATAGGGAATTCCATTATACACCACTCAGAAAAAGTTTCATCCTCGAAACTTACTGAGTACATACTCATTGACTTGTCACTTGATTCAACATTAAAAGGTTCTCGCACACACTCCTCCTATGCGTTTCTTCAATCCGAGCAACCCTCGTGTCTTAGTTATTTTTCACATCGAACGAGTATATCTTGAACTTAGGGTAACTTATACTCGTCGCACACACAGACAACTTAGTTCTAGTGTGAACCATATAATAGACATCCCTAAAAATTTCTCAATCAAAATTTCATCAATTCGTTCATTCGTCGTCTCCAAGTCGAAACCCAGTGCTACTCCTCCTTAACTAATCTCTGAAACCTGACTTGCATAAATGTCTCAATCAATATTCAAGTTCATTTCAAATCCAACGATCGCACTACCATCAATATTTTTTTTGAAACAAACGATTTAAAAATCCTCGATACCGTTCTATTCTATTATTCTTATTTGAATTCAGCGTATCACTTAGTTGGATTGTGCACATATTTAAGGCATCCCTAAAATATATGCATTTTAACTAAACTTTGTGATAAAGAATCCAAAATTACCACATGAGTCGAATCGTGCACATATTTAAGGCATCTCCAAAATATATGCATTTCAACAAAGCCTCATGATAGTGAATCCAATTTCACTTATTTGATTTATCCTATCAATCCTAAAATCAATCATAACAATGCTACCTCTCAGAACGTGAACGTCTTGCCAAACCGCTAGGCCATCTCTCTAGGATAAAGCCAATGTCAGTATTGGAATCACCGTTTCCAAACAATAATATCAACATTGACCCCAATCCTAAGGTTAAACCAAAGTTGATACCACGGGGGTTTTCTATCCAAGCTAGCATCACTCCGATTTTTAAACTTCGAGCATAGATTTTTCCTATTCGCATTCGTAACGTTCAGTCTAGTGGTCCGAGTCATTCAATAAAGCCATTCGTGGGGTAAATTATTTCACGATCATCCTCGATTATGACATGGTTCAATGACACAAACTCACAACTCTCAAAATCGTAATCCTCAATCCGTTAAATAGACCTATCAATCCAAATTCGTATACCTTGATTTCAAAATCACAAGTTATTCACTAAAATTTCTAGACCTACTTGTCCTCAATTTTGTGCATCTATCTCATCGCATAATCGTAAGATCGCGTACTATAAATTTTTGAGTCATATAATATTCACATCAATGATTATCAATTCTATCAATATTTTTGTTTCGTATAGTATGACTAGCATTTATTCACGTATGCTTCAAGTTCATCTAATCAATTAATCTAAACATTAATTACTATCAAAATCCCAAGTATAGCATACATCTGAACAATAATATTTTACACGATTATCATTCCTCGAATCAGAGTACCTCCGAGTTATCGTACATCGATCTTTGATACACCCCAATACTACATAACTTGACAATCTTTCTTTGCAACGAACTCTGAGTCTTACAACTGATGCTATCATTCGAACTGGATATACCATAATCTCCTTGACATTCAAGATCAAATTTGATCATTATCCCTCGAACTAGTTACATGATCATTTCATTCAAACCCAACATCACGTATGTTCATCTGTCTATTTTAAGTCATTGAGCAACATATTTTTTTAAATCGCATCATTCTATGCTAACTCAAGTCATCGAGCACATCCATCTCAAATCCTTAGAGTCATTCTCGTATACTCGAATCATTTCCATGATGCTAACTTCCAATCGTGCTAATTTTTCGTATACGATTCATATCGATTCCTCGACTGAGTCATCCGTTCGTTACACCTTAACATTTCCTTGATTGAATCTATCTACTCTTTCTATCAACATTTCATAACCGACGCAATCCCAAACCACTAGGCATCGCCTTCTTGTTCGTCTAACTCAAATCTCGCATGAGATATCTATAATCATAACTAACTTTGTCATACTCGTTTCTAAGGCTTTGTACTACTCGTATCTCTTGTTGATAGACCCACCGGCACCCTGATCCTCCATCGGTCAACATCTCTAAGGTTATCCCATACACCACTCAGGGATGAAGTTACTCGATAAATCCTCGAAATGATTATTCGAATCACGACCGATCACTTTGAATCTCTGTTCGAACCACTCCTGAAATTCCAAGCACATTTATATCGCATCAACGATAACATTGTCCGATGGCACCACTATCGATAGTCATCCTACATACTCAAATCGAGTCCAACTCATTCTTATTCGTAAATATTTGGTCCCGAACACAACTTGCTATTATCGACGCAATTCTTGGTGTATATGCCCAGTCCGACTTAGCCAACCGTGCCTTATGTGAAACCATCTTTGTTCGACCAAATTTCCTTCGTGAGATATTACAAAATATATAGACTTATTGTTTGGAACATCCCGCGAAACATTGAGAGAGAGTGCACTAACAATATCGATTGCGAAAATGAAATTTAGTATGAAGACAACATCAGAGTTAAACAATTCAATCGAAAGTCCAAGGATGTAAAGCCGTGCTCTGATACCATTATGTCATGCCCCGATCCCGAAGAACCGATCGTCCTCGCTAAGGCGTGATATCGCACAAACCTAGGTTGCACTCGTGTAAGGCGGGTTCCATGACATCCGATTACATCAGCTTACGACGAGGTCATCGCACAGAAGTTCTAAGCAGAGAAGTTGAATAACACAAAAATATACAAAATAATAATCTTTATTAATATTTAAAATAAGATTACAAGGGTACGAAGCCAAGATTACAAGTCACTCAAGCTTGCTTTCTCTCTGGATACAAACACTCAGCTCTCTCTCATAATAGAATTACAATCGCTCAAGCCTGAAGTTCTCAATGCGGTCGTCCGCCTCGGAACACCAAGAAACTCTGTTCCTCAGTGCGTCCAAGCGAGCTCCGCCTCGACAAGCAAGTACCTGTAACCTACGCATGAAAACTGTTGGGTGGTCAGTACACAACCATACTGGTGAGTGCGCCCTTCGTCCATACATACAAAACCAACACGTTCATTTAGTGGATGCAACTATTCCTTTGATTGTCTTTCTATTCTTGCCTTAGGATGAATTTGATGACTTAGACTCCTGGCCTATTCGTGTTGCAACCAACGTGATTGTACTATTAATTCTTTGAGACCGTGCTATAAAACCCAAGTGTTCAAACATTATGGTTGTGTCATAAGATCTATTTGTGTGACAAACATCAAGGCCGTGCCTCGCAAAATAGTGTAACTCATTCATACTTGCCTTACAGTCTTTCTTGTTTCAGCATAGAATCTACTCGAATCATACTCATAAACTTGTGTCACTGACAGCACAAACGATGCCACAATTCGTGTCGGAGTACGTGACTCTACTATAGCCAAATATTAGGCTCTATATTTATTTTGCAAACCCTGCACACATTTCTTTAACTTATTCGTACCATGCTTACACTTATTTTGACTTAACCGACACCGTGCATATACTTCTTGACTCAATCTAAGGCATGCACATGGATCGCCGCTATTATGCCGACTCATCTATATGAAAGGTTACTAGCAATGCTAAGCTATATTAGACAATAGCTGGGTAGACGGCGATCCTTTCACGGCGGGTAGCGAGCGTTGTTCGAAAGTTTTCGAATCACTCGTGTCAGTCCTGCCAGTACTGCTATACTCGTTCCTCCTAGACCAAATCGCTTCCTTGGCCTAGGCAATCGTTCGAGGAAACTACACCTTGTGCACAAGTTATCCAATGACCATGTAAGACTCAACTCGACTTACCATTCTCCGCATCATTACTCATTATTTACTTCTTATACTTTTATACGACTCCCTCAAACCAGGGATTGCCTCAACGACAACCATTCGCGATAACTTTCCACGTTTCTATGCTCATTTTGGCCCAATTCCAAGAACGACTATTTGATAGTCCTCCTGCTCAAATTGACAAAATTCGTGTTCCATATAGTGCTTAACCGAGTCATAATCTAAATGACAAGCATTGAAATCATGGAACTGTGTGGCTATACCAAGCCGTGGAACCGTATGACATATTACTTAAATTAGCAGTGTTTCATGCCTTAAGCTAACTATGTTTCGTGTGATACTGATGCCTAAGTCATATTTTATATGACAAGCCTTGAGGACGTAGGAACATGCACGTGCTCAACTTTGAATAATTGTGTTCTTTGAGTGCGATAACCGTGCCATCTTCCATAAGACTGACATTGACACTGTGGGACGTATTTGTAATGCAAAACAGTAGGATTGTAGGGACGTGCCTGCTACGACATCAAGTCGATAGGTCGTAGCATAAATTTGCCTAACTCAATATGTGGGTAAAAAGACCAAGTGCCAGCTTTGAAAACCATCATAGAGAACATCTAAGCAATATTATGAGATTTTTTCCTTGTTCTACACACATACTCGACTCAATGTGATTATTCTCTTAACTATGTGGATTCATCTTTTTTATTATCAAGCCTATTCAGTGCATTGAAAACTTTATTTTATTAGTTTGAAGGCCAAGCCGAGGCAAGTTCGCCGAAGCCACCCACCTGAGCGAGGAGTTGCCTCGACCGAGCGAGACTTCGAGCAAGCCGTTGAATAGCTAAGTCCAAACGTCGTTGTATTTCGATTCCTCCGATTGAACTGAGTGGGACGGGGCATTATATTATACACTACTCAGAAAAAGTTTCGTCCTCGAAACTTACTGAGTACATACTCATCGACTTGTCACTTGATTCAACATGCAATGGTTCTCGCACACACTCCACCTATGCATTTCTTCAATCTGAGCCACGCTCGCGCCTTAGTTATTTTTCACATTGAACAACTATATCTCAAACTTGGGGTAACTTATACACGTCGTACACACGGACAACTTAGTTCTAGGGTGAACTATTTAATAGACATCCCTAATAATTTTTGAATCAAAATTTTATCAAGTCGTTCATTCGTCGTCGCCTAGTCGAAGCACAGTGCTACTCCTCCTTAACCAATCTTCCAAACTTGACTTGCATAAATGCCTCAATGAATATTCAAGTTCATTTCGAATCCAACGATCGTACTACCATCAATATTTTTTTAAAACCAACAATTTCAAAATCCTTAATACCATTCTGTTTCTTTAGTCTTACTTGAATTCAACGTATCACTTAGTTGGATTGTGCACATAATTAAGGCATCCCTGAAATACATGCATTTCAACCAAGTCTCGTGATAGAGAATCCTCCATTACCACTCGAGTCAGATCGTACATATATTTAAGGCATCCCAAAATATATGCATTTCAACCAAGCCTTGTGATAGTGAACTCAATTCCACATATTTGATTTATCCTATCAATCCTAAAATCAATCGTACCGATGCTACCAATCGAAACAGGGACGTCTTACTTAAATGCAAAGCCAACTCTCCATGCTAAAGTCAACGTCAGTATTGGAATCACCGTTCCCAAACAATAATATCAATACTGACCCTAATCCTCAAGTAAATCCAAAGTTGATAGTATAGGGTTTTCTATCAAAGCTCGCATCACTCCGATTTCTAAACTTCGAGCATAGATTTCTCCTATTCGCATTTGCAACGTTCATTCTAGTGGCTCGAGTTATTCAGCAAAGATATTCCTAGGGTGAATTATTTCACGATCATCCTCGATCATGACATGGTTCAACGATGCAAACTCACAACTCTCAAACTCATAGCCCTCAATCCGTTCAACAGACCTATCAATCCAAATTCGTATACTTCGATTTCAAAATCATAAGTCATTCACTCAAATTTCCAAACCTAGTTGTCCTCAAATTCGTGTATCTATCTCATCGCATAATCATAAGATCGCCTATGATAAATCCCTAAGTCATATAATCCTCACATCAATGATCATCAATTATGTCAACATTTTCATTTCGCATAGTTCGACTATCATTTATTCACGTATGCTTCAAGTTAATCTAATCAATTAATCCAAACATTCATTATTATCAAAATCCCAAGTATAGCATCCATCTGAACAACAATATTTTACACGGTTATTATTCCTCGAATCAGAGTACCCCCGAGTTATCACACATCGATTTTTGATATGCCTCAATACTACATAACCTGACGATCTTCCTTTGCAATGAACTCTGAGTCGTGCAACAGATGCTATCATTTGAACTGGATATACCACAATCTCCTCGACATTCAAGATCATATTTGATCATTATCTCTCGAACTGGTTACATGATCAATTCATTCAAACCCAAAATCAAGTATGTTCATCTGTCTATCTTAAGTCATCGAGCAACATATTTTTTCAAATTGTATCGTTATATGCTAATATAAGTCATCGAGCACATCTATCCCAAATCTTTTTAGTCATTCTCGTATATTCGAATCATTTCCATGCACGCTAACTTCTAATCATGCTAATTTTTCGTATACGATTCATATCGATTCCTCGACTGAGTTATCTGTTCGTTACACCTTAATATTTTTTTGATTCAATTTATCTGCTCTTTCCATCAACATTTCATAACCGACGCAATCCCAAACCACTAGGCGTTGCCTTTTTGTTCTTCTAACTCAAATCTCGCATGAGATATCTATAATCATAACTAACTTTGTCATACTCTTTTCTAAGGCTTTGCACTCCTCGTGTCGTTTGCTGATAGATCTACCGGCACCCCGATCCTCCTTCGGTCAATATCCCCAAGGCTATCCCATACACCACTCAGGGATAAAGTTACTCGATAAATCCTCGAAATGCTTATATGAATCACAACCGATCAATTTGAATCTCCGTTCAAACCACTCCTCAAATTTCAAGCACGTTCATCTATATGGCATCGAAGATAACATCGTCCGATGGCACCCCTATCGATAGTCATCCCACAAAATCAAATCGAGTCCAAATCATTCTTATTCGTAAATATTTGGTCCCGCACACAACTTGCTATTATCGACGCAATTCTTGGTGTATATGCCCAGCCTGACTTAGCCAACCATGCCTTATATGAAACCATCTTTGTTCTACCAAATTTCCTTCGTGAGATTTTTCAAAATATATAGACTTATTGTACGGAACATCCCGCAGAACATTGAGAGAGAGCGCACCAAAAATATCGATTGCGAAAACAAATTTAGTACGAAGACAACATCAGAGTTAAAGAATTCAATCGAAAGTCCAAGGATATAAAATCGTGCTCTGGTACCATTATGTCATGTCCCAATCCTGAAGAATCGATCATTCTTATAAGGCATGATGCCGTGCGAGCCTAGGTTACACTCACACAAGGCGAGTTCCATAACGGTCAATTACAGCAGCTTGCGATAGGGTCGTCGCACAGAAGTCCCAAGAAGAGAAGTTGAATAACAAGGACATGTACAAAATGATAATCTTTATTGATATTGAAAATAAGATTACAAGGACACGAAGCCAAGATTACATGTCACTCAAGCTCACTTTCTCTGAATACAAACACTCAGCTCTCTCTCTCTCTCTCTTGATACAATTATAATCGCTCACGCCTGAAGGCATACAACTTTGCAGATGCTTCAGAAGGCTAAGTCCATATATTATGTCCCATATAGGTATAGTCTTCAACGCGATCTCACGCCTCGAAATGCCAAGGAACTACATGCCTTAGCGCGTCCAAACGAGCTTCGCCTCGATGAGAAAATACCTATAACCTGCGAATGAAAAATTTTGGATGGTCAGTACACAACTATACTGGTGAGTGAGCCCCTAGCCCACACATACAAAACCAACGCGTTCATTTAGCAGGTGCAACTATTCCATTGATTGTCTTTCTATTCTTGCCTTAGGATCAATTTGATGACTTAGACTCATGGCCTATTCGTGTTGCAACCAACGTGATCGTACTATCAATTCCTTAAGATCGTGCTACAAAACATAGTTGTGCAAACATTATGGCCGTGTCATAAGATCTATTTCTATGACAAACATCCAGGCCATGTCTCGTAAAATAGTGTAACTCATTCATACTTGCCATACGGTCTTTCTTGTTTCAGTATAGAACCGACTCGAACCATATAAACTTGTGTCACTGACTGCACAAACGATGCCATAACTCATGTCGGATCACGTGTCTCTGCTATAGCCAAATCTTAGGCTCCATATTTGTGTTACAAATCGCGCACATATTTTTTGACTCATTTGTGTTGTACTTATATTTCTTTCGACTTAACCGACATCGTGCATATACTTCTTGACTCAATCTAAGGCATGCACGCGGATCGTCGATATTATGCCGACTCATCTATATGAAAGGTTACTAGCAATATAAATCTATTTTGGAAAATAGCTGGGTAGACGGCGATCCTTTCTTGGCGGGTAGCGAACCCTGTTTGAAAGTTCCCAAATCACCCGTGTCAGTCCTGCCAGCATTGCTATACTCATTCATCCTAGGCTGAATCGGTTCCTTGGCCTAGGTAAACGTTCGAGAAAATTACACCTTGTGTACAAGTAGTCCAATGACCATGCAAGGCTCAACTCGACTTACCATTTTCCATATTATTTCTTATTCTTTACTTCTCATATATTTATGCGACTCCCTCAAACAAGGGATTGCCTTGACGACAACCAATCGCGATAACTTTCTATGTTTCCAAACTCATTTTGGCTCAATTCCAAGAACGACTATTTGATAGTCCTCCTGCTCAACTTGACCAAATTCGTGTTCCATGTAGTGCCATTAACCTAGTCATACTCTATATGACAAGCATTAAAATCATGGAACTGTGTGGCTATACCAAGCCATGGAACCGTAGGACATATTACTTGAATTAGCCGTGTTCCGTGCCTTAACCCAACTATGTTTCGTGCGGCACTGCTGCCCAAGTCATATTTTATATAACAAGCCTTGAGGCCGTAGGAACGTGCGCTTTTTCTCAACTTTGAACAATTGTGTTCTTTGAGTGCCATAACCGTGCCATCTTCCATAAGATCGACATTGAGACCGTGGCATAACTTTGCCTCATTCAATATGTGGGGTCAAAAGACCAAGTTCCAGCTTTGAAAACCATCATAGAGAACATCTAAGCAATATTATGACACTCTTTTCATGTTCTACACACATACTTGACTCAATGGGATTATTCCCTTAGCTATGTGGATTCATCTCTTTTATTATCAAGCCTTCAGTGCATTGAAAATTTTCTTTTATTAGTGGGAAGGCCTAGCTGAGGCAAGTTCACCAAAGCCACCCACCTGAACGAGGAGTTGCCTCGACCGAGCGGGACTTCGAGTAAGGCGTTACATAGTTAAGTCCAAACGTAGGTGCATTTTGATTCCTCCGATTGAAATGAGTGGGACGGGGCATTATATTATACACCACTAAGAAAAAGTTTCGTCCTCGAAACCTACTGAGTACATACTCATCGACTTTGTTACTTGATTCAGCATTCAAAGGTTCTCGCACACATATGCGTTTCTTCAATCCGAGCCACGCTCGTGCCTTAGTTATTTTTCACATCGAACGTCTATATCTCAAACTTGGGGTGACTTATACTCGTCACACACACGGACAACTTAGTTCTAGGTCGAACCATTTAATAGATAGCCCTAACAATTTCTGAATCAAAATTTTATCAAGTCGTTCATTCGTCGTCTCCTTGTCGAAACCCAGTGCTACTCCTCCTTAACTAATCTCCGAAATCGGACTTGTATAAATGCCTCAATCAATATTCAAGTTCATTTCAAATCCAACGATCGCACTACCATCAATATTTTCTTTGAAACCCACGATTTAAAAATCCTCGATACCGTTCCATTCCGTTAGTCTTACTTGAATTCATCATATCACTTAGTTGGATCGTGCACATATTTAAGGTGTCCCTGAAATACATGTATTTCAACCAAGCCTTGTGATAGAGAATCCTCCATTATCACTCGAGTCGGGTCATGCACATATTTAAGGCATCCCCAAAATATATGCATTTCAGCCAAGTCTTGTGATAGCAAATCCAATTTCATATATTTAATTTATCCTATCAATCCTAAAATGAATCGTATCGATGCTACCTCTCTAAATAAGGGACGTCCTGCCTAACCGCTAGGCCATCTCTCCAGGCTAAAAGTCAACGTTAGTATTGGAATCACCGTTACCAAACAATAATATCAACACTGACCCCAATCCTAAGGTCAAACCAAAATTGATAGTAAGGGGATTTCTATCCAAGCTCTCATTACTCCATTTTTTAAACTTCGAGCATAGAATTCTTCTATTCATATTCGCAACGTTCAGTCTAGTGGTCCGAGTCATTCAGCAAAGCCATTCCTAGCATAAATTATTTTACGATCATCTTCGATCACGAAATGGGTCAATGACGCAAACTCACAACTCTCAAACTCATAATCTTCAATCCGTTTAATAGACCTATCAATCCAAATTCGTATACCTCGATTTTAAATCACAAGTCATTCACTCAAATTTCCAAACCTACTTGTCCTTATTTCGTGCATCTATCTCATCGAATAATCGTAAGATTGCCTATTATAAATTCTCGAGTCATATAATCCTCACATCAATGATCATCAATTCTGTCAATATTTTTGTTTCGCATAGTCCGACTATCATTTATTCACGTATGCTTTAATTTCATCTAATCAATTAATCTAAACATTCATTACTATCAAAATCCAAAGAATAGCATCTATCTGAACAATCACATTTTACACGATTATCATTCCTCGAATTAGAGTACCCCCACATTATCATACATTGATATTTGATACGCCCCAATACTACAAAACCTGACGATCCTCCTTTGCAATAAACTCTAAGTCGTGCAACCGATGCTATCATTCGAACTGGATATCATAATCACCTTGACATTCAAGATCAAATTCGATATTATCCTTCGAACTAGTTACAGGATCTATTCGTTCAAACCCAAAATTACGTATGTTCATCTGTCTATCTTAAGTCATCGATCAACATATTTTTTTAAATCGCATCGTTCTACACTAACTCAAGTCATAGAGCATATATATCCCAAATCCTTAGAGTCATTCTCGTATATTCGAATCATTTCCATGCACGCTAACTTCCAATCGTGCTAACTTTTCGTATACGATTCATATTGATTCCTCAACTGAGTCATCCGTTCGTTACACCTTAACATTTTCTTGATTCAATCTATCTACTCTTTCCATTAACATTTTATAACCGACGCAGTCCCAAACCACTAGGGGTCGCCTTCTTGTTCGTCTAACTCAAATCTCGCATGAGATATCTATAATCATAACTAACTTTGTCATACTTGTTTCTATGGCTTTGCACTACTCTTGTCGCTTGCTGATAGACCTACCGGCATCCCGATCCTCCGTCGGTCAACATCCCCAAGGCTATCGATACACCACTCAGGAATGAAGTTACTCGATTAATCCTCGAAATGATTATTTGAATCATGACTGATCACTTTGAATCTCCATTCGAACCACTCCTTAAATTCCAAGCACATTTATCTATATCGCATCGACGATAACATCGTCTGATAACACCCCTATCGATAGTCATCCCACATACTCAAATCGAGTCCAACTCATTCTTATTCGCAAATATTTGGTCTCGCACACAACTTGCTATTATCGACGCAATTCTTGGTATATATGCCCAGACCGACTTAGCCAACCGGGCCTTACGTGAAACCATCTTTGTTCATCCAAATTTCTTTCGTGAGATTTTACAAAATATATAGACTTATTGTATGGAACAACCCACGGAATATTGAGAGAGAGCGTACCAACAATTTCGATTGCAGAAACGATATTTAGTACGAAGACAACATTAGAGTTAAAGAATTCAATCAAAAGTCCAATGACATAAAGTCGTACTTTGATACCATTATGTCATGCCCCGGTCCCGAAAAACTAATTGTCCTTGCTAAGGCATGATGCCGCATGAGCCTAGGTTACGCTCGCACAAGGCGGATTCCATAACGGTTGATTACAGCAGCTTGCGACGGGGACATCGTACAGAAGTCCCAAGCAGAGTACTTAAATAACACCGACATATACAAAATGATAATCTTTATTGATATTAAAAATAAGAATACAAGGGCACGAAGCCAAGATTGCAGGCATTCAAGCTCACTTTCTCTCTGAATACAAACACTCAGCTCTCTCTCTCTCTCTCTTGATACAATTACAATCGCTCATGCCCCAAGGCTTATAACTTTGTTGATGCTTCAGAAGGCGAAGTCCATATATTATGTCCCGTATAGCTGAAGTCTTTAACGCGTTCGCATGCCTCAAAACGCCAAGGAACTCCATGCCTCAGCACATCTAAGCGAGCTCTGCCTCGACGAGCAAGTACCTATAACCTGCGCATAAAATTGTTAGGTGGTCAGTACACAACCGTACTGGTGAGTGGGCCTCTCACCCACACATACAAAACCAACACGTTCATTTAGTGGGTACAACTATTCCTTTGATTTTCTTTTTATTCTTGCCTTAGGATCAATTTGATGACTTAGACTCATGGCCTATTCGTGTTGCAACCAACATGATCGTACTATCAATTTCTTGAGACTGTGCTGTAAAACCCGGTAGTACAAATATTGTGGCCATTCTATAAGATCTATTTGTGTGACAAACATCGAGGTCGTGCCTCGCAAAATAGTGTAACTCATTCATACTTGCCTTACGGTCTTTCTTGTTTCAGCAGAGTACCGACTCGGACCATACTCATAAACTTGTGTCACTGACTGCACAAACGAGGCCACAACTCGTGTCGGAGCACGTGTCTCTGATATAGCCAAATCTTAGGCTCCATATTTGTGTTACAAATGCACACATTTCTTTGACTCATTCGTGTTGTGCTTACACTTCTTTCGACTTAACCGACACCGTGCATACACTTCTTGACTCAATCGAAGGCATGCATGCGGATCGCCGCTATTATGCCGACTAATCTATTTGAAAGATTACTAGCAATGTTAAGCTATCTTGGACAACGGGTAGGCAGACGGCGATCTTTTTACGGCGGGTAGTGATCCCTGTTTGAAAGTTCCTGAATCACCCATGTCAGTCTTTCCAGCACTGCTATACTTGTTCCTCCTAGGCTGAATCAGTTCCTTGGCCTAGGCAACCGTTCGATAAAACTGCACCTTGTACACAAGTTGTCCAATGACCATGCAAGACTCAACTCGACTGAACATTTTCGATATTATTTCTCATTCTTTACTTCTCATACTTTTACGTGACTCCCTCAAACCATGGATTGCCTCGACGATAACCAGTCACGATAACTTTTCATGTTTCTGTACTCATTTTGTCGCAGTTCCAGGAATGACTATTTGATAGTCCTCTTTCTCAACTTGATCAAATTTGTGTTCCGTGTAGTGCCATTAACCGAGTCATACCCTATATGACAAGCATTGAAATCAAGGAACTATGTGGCTATACCAAGCCGTGGAACCATGGGACATATTACTTTAATTAGTCATTTTCATGCCTTAACCCAACTATGTTTCGTGCGACACTGCTGCCTAAGTCATATTTTATATGACAAGCCTTGAGGTCGTGGGAACGTACGCGTGCTCAACTTTGAACAATTGTGTTCTTTGAGTGCCATAACCGTGCCATCTTCCATAAGATCGACAGTGAGACCGTAGGACGTATTTATTGTGCAAAGCAGTAGGATCGTAGGGAGATGCCTGCTACAACATCTAGTCGATAGCCCGTAGCATAACTTTGCCTAACTCAATATGTAGGGTCAAAAGACCAAGTTCCAGCTTTGAAAACCATCGTAGAGAACATCTAAGCAACATTATGACACTTTTTTCATGTTCTACACACATACTCGACTCAAGGGGATTATTTTTGTAGCTATGTGGATTCATCTCTTTTATTATCAAAACTATTAAGTGTATTGAAAACTTTCTTTTATTAGTGTGAAGGCCAAGCTAAGGCAAGTTCACTGAAGTCACCTACCTGAGTAAGGAGTTGCCTCGATCGAGCGGGACTTCAAGCAAGCTGTTATATGACTAAGTCGAAATGACGTTGCGTTTCGATTCCTCCAGCTGAACTTAGCGGGACGGGGCATTGCAGTCCTCGTCCACTACGAATCTATAAAAGATGGGACAAATGTCCTTAAGATCCTTTGAAAAATATTATCCAGTCAGAATTGGAATAAAGCTCATTTCTATTAGCAGTTCCAATGCATGATAAGGACTATAAAACAGTAAATAATAATGAGATATATGATGAAAACAAATCATGAAACCATGGTACAAAAAATGTAGTGAAATAGATAAGTAAGACGATAAAGAGAGCCATGTAAATGAAAACCAGTAAAGGAAATAAACTAAACATGTGTCCAACAAGTATGAAAACATCTAACACATATAATGAGTCCAGTAATGTAAAGTGAGACCAGAAAGACTACTCCTATATAGTATGTTTTGAGATACCACTTTCGACATGTAAACGACTACGGGGTAATGTACGGCATCTCGCACGTGCTCCACATACGAGTGCTATTTTTCCATATTAGACTAGAGGGGGTGATCCCAGCATGAGTAATTCCAGATTTTGGGTATGTTTACATGTTTACTAAAGTATTTGTCCATCCGACAAGTATTAAATGGATACCAGATCCCGACACGTAGCAAGATACAAGTCCAGCCTGAAATATAAGTGATGCCAGCAAGTAAGGTGATGGCTGTAAATGAGTCATGATATGTTGGTCCAGCATGAAATAGCTTATCCAAGATTAATCTATGTAATACTACTCCGTGTGTCCATCGTGTTTGTACTATAACATGGAATTTGGATAATATTACCATGGAAACTATCAGAGAATGTACTCATCTAGAATCTAGGATGAAGTATCAAACTGTATCTGTAACAGTGTCTCGATGACCTAAATATAGAATATCAATGTCAATTGATGTTTTAGAGTGATAATCATTGATATCTAATTTAAAATATAATTTCTAGGTCAATTCTAGGTCATGAAAGTCAAACTAGGTCAATACCTTGCTTCTATGGTCAAAACTAGGTCAATACCTTACTTTTATGGTCAAACTAGGTCAATAACTTACTTCTACAGTCAAGCTAGTCATTTCTAGGTCATACCTAGGTTTCTAGGTCCATAACTTGAAGGTATTGCTATACTAGCTAGTTTTCTAGTTCAATAAATATATGTATATATATTTAGATATATATATCTAGGGTTATTTACACTAACTACCCCTATATTTTTTATTTATAACACAGGGTACCCCTACTTTTAAACTATTTACACTGACCACCCCTACTTCTTTAGTTTATTACACGATACCCCTACTTTAAGATAAAAATAAAAAATTATAACACTAATTACCCCTATTTTTAATTTATTTTTCTAAAGGGACGGGTTGTCAGTGTAATGTTTTGAAATCAGGGGTACCTTGTTATCAACCAAAAACATAGGGGTGGTTGGTGTAAATAACCCATATATCTAATTACTTACTACCAAGTTTACCTATCTAGTGCCCTAGCTTTGCCTATACACTTGGTATACTTTATAAATCGTATACATATACACTAGTGACCTTAGCTTAGGTAAGACCCATTTCCCTTTTGCTTATACACCAGTCCCTCTACTCCACTGTTCAATGCCTTAGCCCCCATTTCCCTTTTGCTAGTTGGTACTATGGCTAGCACCCTCCATTACCTGCTACTGCCTAGTATACCTACTGCCACTGTTGTAAACTCCTAATGCTACAGATGTTATTGCCTAAATAGCTACTGTTCTCACTGCTCTCTATATGAAATTGCTACTGCTGCATGCCAAAGCAGGTTGCTATTGTTGCTGCTTGGAAGGGCAACGCCAAGTAGTTTACTGATGTATAGATGCTACTTACCTTGCACTGCTGCTGTTGTTCTTCTATACTTTTGTAATGCTCCAGTCCCAAAATACTTATAACTAACTACGTAAACATGCCAGCTGCATAGATACGAGTATACTCCAATATGTGAAATCCTCATATGTATACATAAGCTGTAAAATTCAGTAAACCATGGTAACTAAATCTCATCCACAAAATCAAACGAATAATGATATAAATCAACTCATGAATTATTATTTTGTACAAGACGTTGGGCGGAGACAAATCCACTACCAACCAATTTAATGAGAAGGAATAATAATGATAAAAGGAATTGTTGAGCGAAGCAAAGGCGAACCAAGAGCGATCATCCTCGAAGAATAGAGTAGAACATAGCCCTGGGCTAGAGCACCTGCGAATAGACATGAAAGTACATACCTGGAGAGATCACCAGGTCCTCAAAGGACGTAACAAGATACATAAAGAACATGCCATATAATATGTGATAATATAAATAAAAGGAAAGGTGCATGCAATAGGGACCCTAACCATTCTACTGTGAATATGTAGTTTGAGATACAATCCTTCGACGCATGAGTCCTGGCTGTAGATGGGATCGACATAGTTCCCGTATAAGGCACCAGGGGCATACGTCCGTAACGTCCGAAGATCGTCAGAGGGTATCATGTGCAAGGGGGTAGTCCATAACGCTCGGGGAAACGTCAGAGGGCACCTAGAGCCTGCGTCTCCGGTGGATCGCACAGGTAATCAAGGAAGTGCAAAAGAAGCCCATACGTAAGGTATTGTTCTCCCCACCCAATGCCTAGTATCATCATCTCCATGACTAATATGAACCTCTAGTAACCGCCAAGTCTACTAACAAGCAATTCTATTGGCAGTTACTCCTATCCGTCGCACGCCTCAGACGTATCGTTGGCCAGCCGAATACGTACATTGGTATAATACTAACAACAGATAAGTAATGATGAATATAAATAACTAAAAATAAGATAAAGTAAATCACAGAGTAAGGTGGTAAGGTATCTTGTCTGACGGTGCGGGAATGACAATCCAACAATCAAGTATGTCAGCAATGAATATCAAAATCCATGAACGGCTCCGGATGCTGAAACAAACATCAAGAATATTCCTGGTGTAAAAGATATATCTAGGAAATGCCTGTCCAAAAGTCCAATTCTGGAATGGGGACAAAATTATAATTTTGGGTCAAAATAATATCTTTCATTGGACCCGTTTTGTACCGAAACGTGTGCCAGTATCTACGATCTCTAAAGTCGTCAAACTATATGTCTACGGATCCGGTTTGAGAAGACAAACCCAATCGATGTCCAAAGTTGGATTTCGGCGAGACGTGTACAATTTCGCCCGTTGGATCGGGTCGCAGGCCCGCCAAATAGGCGTTCCGGTCCACCTTCTCAGAATCGGACCAAACTTGGCACACATAACCAAAATTTTGATACGGTCCTATTGGCACAAGTTTCGTCTTGATATAACGAATGTACAGGAAGTTATGGTCAAATTTGCAAAAGGTCGATACGGCAGTGTCTTGATGGATACGTACTGATTTCGTCGCGCACATACAACGAAATCGAGTTCCGTCAGTTTCTATACGTCGGCAACATCCATACGCGTCTTTCGATACGGCAGTGTCTTGTTGGGGCGCACGCCGTATCGGAAAGTTTTATAAAATTTTCACAGTTTTGAACATTATTTTTGCTAATTTTTGAACTGATATAACATGAAAATAAAAACAGAATAAATAAAACTAATTGCTGGGTTTCAAACTTGGTTATGTTGGCTATAATCATGTTTAATTAGATTTTGAAAACAATTATTTTTTTGACAAAGTAGAGCCTTCCAGTATAGGGTTTGGGGCTAAGGTTATGTTCTGTTTTCGAACAGATTTCCTCGAGTTTTGAGTCCATTTTCTGATCGACACGATGGGGTGAAATTGAATCCATTTGAAGGGATTCGAAGGTGATCATGTAGGCTTTATATAGGACTTTCAAGATTCAGAAACGATCGAGCGGAGCAAAAGATATATGGGTCGAAACTTGGGTACCTGGGTTGATTACTCAGAACATAGTTGCTCTGTTCTCTTGCGTGTGTCTTCGGTCGGCGACTATTCCAGCGATCCTCCGGCGAACTAGCGACCGTACAGGCGGTCGAGGCGGGGCGTGGGCATGTTGTGGTTTCTCTGGGGTGGAGAGTTGGGGTTTCGCGTGGTGTTACGATAGGAATTTGTGATGAAACTCGAGTATCAACTCGTTTATATATCTCGAGTTTTAATCTGTGTTTTCCAATTTGGTTTCTATCAGGATTTGGATTAGGGTTTTGTTAATTCGTGGAGGATTTGGATTAGAAGGGATTAGGGTGGATTTGCCAAGGATTGGGATGTATCCGATTTAAAATTGGACTCATCAAAATAAAGAAGACTTTTGGAACTCTCCTATAGAGCAGTTATCTGTGCAGGAGACTAACCATGTTTATGTCTCGCGAGATTTTGAGAGAAGACTCATTTTTCTTTCTCTTTTACATATAAAACTATATATACTTATATGTATAATCATATAAGCACCAAAAATAGAAATAAACATATTAAAATCCGTAAAAATCCAAATAACTTCTTAGGGCATTTTTAGTAAGATTTTGGTGCAACCAAATACTATAAATACTATTTACTTGCTATATTTTTCATATATAAGAAATTCATATAATAACTTATTTTTATTTCTATTTTTCTACTAAGCTATTTAATAAATAAGAATATATTAAAATTTTTCCATAACTTATTTTTCCATAACTTATTTTCATATATAAGAAATTTTCATAAGTTATTTTTCTACTAAGCTATTCATATAATAACTTATTTTTATTTCTATTTTTCTAAAATGTTTCCATAAGTATCAAGTGCAAAATTTACCTCCAAAGGTAGCAATTCTTGCTACCTTAAACAAATATTTATATAAATGTTAAAAAAAATATTAATTTATAAAAATAGTAATAATAAATCCTAAGAATTTAAGGGGATTTACATCCTACACAACTTATAAAAATTTCGTCCTCGAAATTAAAAATAATTCTTAATATCAAAGGATAACGAGATTAATACGAAGGAAGCGTAAATACGTCAAATCGTAACTCGATTTCGTCGAAACAGTAGAGGAGGTAGTTATTGGAGGAATCCTAAATGACGTCATATCCTGCAAAATGGGGTATTCATTGTTCATAACTCTACCCAACTTATAAAAATTGGCTAACCGTGAAGATCATCGTTACAAGACTTCTGAGAAGGACAATTTCTAAAGAAGGTATGAGAATTTAGGACACTTCTGACAGCAGTCACGGATTCTAAGTGAGCCTAGATATTTTATGGTGTTCTTGTTGACCAACTTCTATAAGAGATTTACTAATGTTTAACATCATTCCTATTGGGTTACTTATTTTTTACAAGATAGTAGGCATCGCTCGTTCGAATATTACTAAAACATGTTGGTTTAAAGAAATTTAGTTTCCGCCTGACCTGGGAAACTAAGAGATGAGCTTGAAGAATTTAGGGAAAGGAAAATTTATGGCCAAGTAATGAGAATCTATAATAAGTAAAGAACCTTGTTATAGAATATGACTAAGTGTTTGGGATCTTTAAGTTATAATGACTAGGGTATGTTGGTTGGTGTTTGGTATCGTGTAGGAGGTATGTGCCTACTTGGGTGGAATGCATAAGTCATAAGTGTGATGTGTCTTGCATGGATCATGGGCCTTTAGTCTAGTTAAAAGAATGGGTCGATATTTGCATGGTTAATGTTTAATGGAAGAAAAATGGGCCTCTATGAATGGAAGGGCGTCATACATGTGGTGTAATTGAAATGGAGCACAAGATTAGGTGTTTGTATAGGACACCATGTCATGTGTGTAGTTTGACTGGTCTAATTCGTGAGTGTAAGATTTATTGGAAAAAAAGTATAGTGTTGTGCTTCCAATATCAAAGTCACGGTAGAGGTTATTAGGTGATACGGATAGGAGTGAGCTCTATCCTATTCTTTTGCTAATTCAAGAACCCTACGTTCTAAAGAGGCTTGGAATCTATACACCTCGGAAATCTTATTCTCGACTTAAACAAAGACATGATTCTAGGATAGAACAGATTTGAAGAATTTAGGATTGCGAACTTTTACTGCGGTTATCTAAATGCACGAACAAAAGAATGAAAGAAAATACAAAGATCCTATCGCAACTTCCAAACAGATGGAAAAAGGTTACGAATAAAATCCAAGTTTGGCAACCCATTCTAAAAGAGAGAGTTTACTAAGTTTAAGGTTCTACCCAACTTATAGAACTTGGTTATCATGGAAAGCATAGTAGTAGGACTTCTAAAAAGATTAAATTCAAAGAGATGTATGAGGATAGGTGGTACTTCTGTTCGTAGTCATGGACTCTATAGGACGCTAAGGTACTTATTTATTTAACATTGCCCATATATGGACTATATTTCAGCAAAGCAGTGGGAGACGTCTAGGTCAAGCATAACCGGGAATAAGTTGGTACAACGGGATTCCAATCATCGCATAACATAGGCTACAAAGAATACTGTTAAGGGATAATGGAAGGAGGATTTGTTGACCAAGTGATGGGGCTGCATAATAGGTATAGGGACCCCTTTCATAAAGTTTGGTTCTATAGTCCCTATATGGCGATATACATGGATGGATTTAACTAGATTTTTAGTGGGTTCCCTAACCGAATGTGTCTTGGGTTTGAATGAGTATTGGGTTTAAATCTATATTGGCTGGACAAGATCCATAAAATCAATCTAGACTATTCCTATTAGGTTAGGGTAATCTAGAGTCAGTTCCACCTCAAGTGGTTGAGCTATTTGTCAGTCGAGTTGGTTAACTAGGTTCTTTAAGCCCAAGAATGCGTCTTCTGTGACTTTGGGTTTTAAGTAGCACATGGGAAGTCCATTGAGTGGCACACTAGTTTCATGTGCGTAGTGGACTTCGAGTAGATCACAACCATATATTTGGTCCAACGATTTGAGTCGAGGTTGGATTACTAATTGCAGTCAGAAAGTACATCGGTATTATGGTAAGGGTTATAGCTAGTCCCTTTTGACCTCAAGTCGTTTCATAAAAATAGGGTACAAGGGGAAGTGTTTGAGTGGAACATGATATGCCTACATGAAGGTGGATTCGTCTATGTCTTGCATGTGAAATTTGCTAGAATGAAACAACCGGTCTTGCGCTCCGAATATCAATGTCACGGTCGGGGACACCAAATGATCTAAATAAAAAGTAGGAGTTCATGAGACACTAATTTATCATCCTAGTGGAGATGAACTTATCATAATCAATCGACAATCCTAGTAAATCCTAGAATTTAGAGGGGCTTACAACCTATACACTTCAAAATTTACTTTCTAGAAATTACACCAAGGCATGATTCTATGATTAATGAAGTTAGGAAAATCAAGTCATAACATCGTACCTTGACTTTTGATAATAAAGAATAAGACATTATGTACTAGATAACGTGGTACGGTAGATATGAATCATCTTTGAGAATCGTACGCCGCTTTCTAATAAATGAAAAACGATTGTGTACAACGATACATGAGTCGATGAGATAGAATGATCCACTATACGAGAGTTATCGATGGGGGTAACGAACTCTAAGGCACGTCATATGAAAGATCTCTAACGGCTAAGTCATAAATTTCTATTTTTGTTAAGCCTGGCAGACTATGGTCATAAGATTTCTATGGTGTCGAATGTAGTGCTCATACATTGCTTGTTGATATCTAGGAGATCAATATGATGGAGTGTTAAGCTACCGATATTGGCTAAGTTGGTGAATGTGTTGTTCTAAAGCTAAGTCACTTCTTTAATAATAAAATTGTATACCTAGAGTAACACCTGCTAGATCCCTAATCTCGGGATGGGTATCTATATAGTCATGGTAAATGCTTATCTTTGTTTCTGTCTATTCCTCTCATGTCTAAATTGTGGACTTGGTCGAGTAAGGGTTGGGTTAAGGCATAAGTATTGCTAGTTAAAACAAGAATCAAGAAAAGTAATTAGAGACTCTCAATAATTTGTTCCTTGAGAACAGGTAGTCTCCTAGGTTGGGGTTTTGACCTAAGGTAAGATCCTAATCATTCTCAAATTCAAATGACTGGAATGTCACGATATTAGTTTTAGGGTCGAGGGAAGGACAAGTAACTCAAGGCAAGGTTGTAGTCATATGGCTTGGCCGGTGGTTGCTACACTGGTGTACATATAGCTTTTCGTGGCCAGAGGTGGTATGGTGAACCAAGGGAAATATTAAGTATCTATCTTCCCTCAAATACGAGCATTTGTTTTCCGCAGTAAGTAACGATGAAAAATAATAAGGAGTTCAAGGAAGAGGGAATCAAATACGAATACGGGTTTCCAAGGGCGATTAAGTAATTCAGAACGAGTTGTCAAGGTAGTGCGGATGAGATCCTAAAGACATATATATCTCAATCCACGTGGGATAATCATATGAAGAGCGAACCAAGTGCACCAAGGTTGAGCAGACCATAATACACTGATTCTGATTAGACAATATGTTAGTGGGCATCCCAGTATACATATGTCATGAACAAACTCGATAAAGAATAAGCTTGCAAAACTAGGCTATAAATAGCGACATCATTCATGATAGTGCAAAGTATAAGTACGGGAGATAATGAAGAAAACAGTAATAAATAGTTCAAGTTTCACAAAGATCTAAGTCTTGTCCGGTGTTCCTGTTTATACAGTCATCCTACTGGCCCTTGTATCAGACCGTGGTTGACCAATGGAGTATGGGCTACTAAAACTCTATATTCTAGGCAAACATATCTTCCTACACTAGCATATATTCATTGCCACCCATTTACACTTCATTAATAGGTTTCAAGGACACGGGGTGGTAGGCCGCGAGCAACCCAACTTATAAGAGTTAACTACTAGGGTGATTGAGCAATATAACACGTATAACTAGTATGATTCAACTTCCTAACCTCTATATCAAGAACGAAGGGAAAAGATATGTTTCACGGTGGGAAAGGGATCAAGCAGAAGAAAATCAAGGTAGTCAACCGAGGGTTCGAAATTGGATATAAAGGAAGGAGATTCAAGCTTGTGGATGAGATTCCTATATCATAATCCTATATGCAGGCCCGTTAGGTACTGTAACGTAACCAAAACGGTAAACTCGACCTGCATGGGCCACCACAAAAACATGTAATGCCCAGTCCCAAAATACTTAGGACTAACTACGTAGACATGCCAGCTGCATACATATGAGTATACTCCAACATGTGGAATCCTCGTATGTATACATAAGTTTAAAAATGCAGTAAACCATGATAACTAAGTCTCATCTACAAAATTAAAAGAATAATGATATAAATCAACTCATGAATTATTATTTTGTACAAGACGTTGGGCAGAGACAAATCTACTACCAACCAATTTAATGAGAAGGAATACATAATGATGAAAGGAATTGTCGAGCGAAGCAAATGAAAACCAAGAGCGATCATCCTCGAAGAAATAGAGTAGATCATGGCCCTGGGCTAGAGCACCTGCGAATAGACATGAAAGCACACACCTGGAGAGGTCACCAGGTCCTCAGAGGGACATAACAAGATACATAAAGAACATACCATATAATCTGTGATAATATAAATAAAAGGAAAGGTGCATGCAATAGAGACCCTAACCGTTCTACTGTGAACATGCAGTTTGAGATACAATCCTTCGATGCATGAGCCCTGGTTGTTAATGGGATCGGCATAGTTCCCATATAGGACACCAGGGGCCTACGTCCGTAATGTCCAAAGATCGTCAGAGGGCATCATGTGCAAGGGGGTACGTCCATAATGCTCTGGGAAACGTCAGAGGGCACCTGGAGCCCGCATCTCCGGTGGAGCGCACCGGCAATCAAGGAAGTGAAAAAGAAGCCCATACGTCAGGTTTTTTTTCCCCACCCAATGCCTAGTATCACCATCTCCATGACTAATATGAACCTCTAGTAACCGCCAAGTCTACTAACATGCAATTCTATTGGCATTTACTCCTATCCGTCGTACGCCTCGGACGCATCGGTGGCCAGCCGATTACGCGAGTACGTGTCCTACATGTGACTCACAACACGTGATAAAGCATGTGTCAAGGCCGTATGTGATATACCAATACCTCATCATCAATGGGTGGTCACTAGGCTAAGTCAATACAAGAAAATAGAACGAAAGCAAGTAAAACGACCGATACAGTCGCTTGCACCCAAGTGTGACTTGGATGCACAGTGGTATAATACTAACAACAGATAAGTAATACTAAATACGAATAACTAAAAATAAGATAAATTAAATCACAGAGTAAGGTGGCAAGGTATCTTGCCTGGCGGTGCGGGAATGGCAATCCAACAATCAAGTACGTCAGCAATGAATCTCAAAATCCACGAACGGCTCCGGATGGTGAAACAAACATCAAGAACGTTCTCGGTGTAAAAGATATATCTAGGAAATGTCCGTTCAAAAGTCCAATTATGGAACAGGGGCAAAATCATAATTTTAGTTCAAAACGATGTCCGTCGTTGGACCCATTTTGTACCGAAACGCATGCCAGTATCTACGATCTCAAAAGTCGTCAAATTACATGTCTACGAGTCCGTTTTGAGGAGACGAACCCAACCGTATGTCCAAAGTTGGATTCCGGCTGGCCGTGTACAATTTTGCCCATTGGATCGGATCGCGGGCCCGCCAAATAGGCGTTCCGGTCGACCTTCTCAGAATCGGACCAAACTTGGCACACATGACCAGAATTTCGATACGGTCCTATTGGCATAAGTTTCATCTCGATACGACGAACATACACGAAGTTATGGTCATCTTGCAAAAGGTCGATATGGCGGTATCTTGACAGATACGTACTGATTTCGTCGCGCACACGCAACGAAATCGAGTTCCGTCAGTTCCCACACGTCGGCAACATCCATACATGCCTTTCGATGCTTATAGTTTGCGACTACGTTGCCCGGTTTGTCGGGACGCACGTCGTATCGGAAAGTTTTATAAAATTTTCACAATTTTGAACATTATTTTTGCTAATTTTTTAACTGATATAACATGGAAATAAAAACAGAATAACTAAAACTAATTGATGGGTTTCAAACTTGGTTATGTTGGAATAATCGTATTTAATTAGATTTTGAAAACAATTATTATTTTGACAGAGTAAAGCCTTCCAGTATAGGGTTTGGGGCTAAGGTTCTGTTCTGTTTTCGAACAGATTTTTCCGAGTTTTGAGTCAGTTTTCTGATCGACACAATAGGGTAAAACTGAATCCCTTTGAAGGGGTTCGAAGGTGATCATGTAGGATTTATATAGGACTTTCAAGATTCAGAAACGATCGAGTGGAGCAAAAGATATATGGGTCGAAACTTGGGTACCTGGGTTGATTACTCAGAACAGAGTTGCTCTGTCCTCTTATGGGTGTCTTCGGTCGGCGACTGTTCCAGCGATCCTCCGGCGAACTGGCGACCGTGCAGGCGGTCGAGGCGAGGCGTGGGGATGTTGTGGTTGCTCTGGGGTGGAGAGTTGGGGTTTTGCGTGGTGTTACGATAAGAATTTGTGATGAAACTCGAGTATCCACTCGTTTATATATCTCGAGTTTTAATCCGTGTTTTCCAATTGGGTTTCTATCAGGATTTGGATTAGGGTTTTGTCAATTCGAGGAGGATTTGGATTAGAAGGGATTAGGGTGGATTTGCTAAGGATTGGGATGAATCCAATTTAAAATTGGACTCATCAAAATAAAGGAGACATTTGGAACTCTCCTACTGAGCAGTTCTCTGTGCGGGAGACTAACCATGTTTATGTCCCGCAAGATTTTGAAAAAAGACTCATTTTTCTTTTTCTTTTACATATAAAACTATATATACTTATATGTATAATCATATAAGCACCAAAAATAGAAATAAACATATTAAAATCCGTTAAAATCCAAATAACTTCTTAGGACATTTTTAGTAAGATTTTGGTGCAACCAAATACTATAAATACTATTTACTAGCTATATTTTTCATATATAAGAAATTCATATAATAACTTATTTTTATTTCTATTTTTCTTCTAAGCTATTTAATAAATAAGAATATACTAAAATTTTCTAAAATACGTAAATATTTTCTAAAATGTTTCCATAAGTATCAAATACAAAATTTACCTCCAAAGGTAACAATTCTTGCTACCTTAAACATCAACAAATATGTATATTAAAAATACTTATATAAATGTTAAAAAAATTATTAATTTATAAAAATAGTAATAATAAATCCTAAAAATTTAAGGGGTTAACAATTTCACTATTGTTTCTCCCCTATCCAATTGCTACTATTGTTGACTGCTAATGTTGTTGTTACTGCTGCTGTAACTAGGCAGCAAGGCCAACAGTTTCCTGCTGCCCACAACACAGGTAGCTATTACCTCTACTACTGCTACCCCCTTTAAACTTCACTCTACCTACACACATAATTGCCTATTATCTAAACTGATACCATAGCCCACTCTTATGCATACACACACAGTCACATATATCTGTACTTCATTGATACCAACCAATTGGCTGATACACTAATCCACCTTCCAACTCACACACAAGTGTATACACACACATTCATAAGTTCAACCCTATGATACCAACTGATACCCTTGGCCAAATAGATGTCTGCTGCACCTAGCTTCCTTTAGACACAAGACACACACACATACACACACACACACACACACACACACACACACATATATATATATATATATATATATATATATATATATATATATATGTTAGTGCCCGGGCACAATTTTTTCGATGGAAAACTGAGAAGATGAAACAATTGTAAGAACAATGTTCTAACGCAACACTTCTAGGAAGGTTGCGTAAGTTTAACGAACATCTAAGAAGATCTCGTTACAGCAGCATATAATATTACGAGAATCTTAAACGATTTCGTACTCCACAGCAGCGAAGAAGATGACAGGCGAAAGGTGGAAGATGGCCTGCTGGGGTGAATGATCACCATTGCTCAAAGCTATATTCGTCCCACACGAATAGCTTCCAGGAACCAGCAAGTTCATCGGAGAACTTTGAAACACTTCTGCTCTTCTGACTCTTCGGATCGTTCACGGACTCCCGTGCAAAAGCAACGCTGGAGCAAAGCTTTTCTTCTCTCTCACAACCTCTGTTTACTTGTGTTAAGAAACACTTGTAAACTTTCATAACTCTCTGTATATGCTCTGTGTACTCTACCTGTGAGAGAGAAGAGACCTTTTATAGGTCCGAGTAGCAACTGCCCGGTTAGCACAACATTCGGGATGCGTTAATAACCACTCCGAACGTTCAGTAACCGCTCAGATCATGCACATGCACGATCTGAAGCAAGTTGCGTACCTCGCATACCCTGCATGTCTTGTACACCACACGTGAACGCGCACTAAGCCACTTGCGCCACCTGCGCCACCTGTGCGCCCTGCGTACCCTGTGCCACCCGTGCAACTGAGCGCAAACCTGTACACGCAACAGGGCACACCACTGGACACGCCACTGGGCACGCACCTGGTCGTGCAACTTGGGCCGCATAACCTGGCAGTGTAATCTGGCCGCGTAACCTGGAAGCGCACCTGGCCGCGCAACCTGGCCTGCACAAACTGGTCGCGCAACCTGGCAGCGCGCCTGGCCGCACAAGTGGCTCGCACAACGAATGCAACTTAAGCGCACTATGCGCCTAGCGACGATGCTGACGTGCTAAGTATAAAGTGCACCAACAAAATACCATATTACGCCTCATGAGAACATGAGCCTGAGTCCGAGTCCGAGTCCGAGTCGCTATGTCCCTTCGGGGCTTAGCTCCCATAGAAATAAATTTTCCACGAGCAAAAAGCATGAATGCTTTCAATTATTTATTTAGCCCTTTTTTCATTAGAAAAATAACCCCACATGGCACACCCATGTGCACCTCCACACCACATATGTATCTCTAAAATAGCATAGCTAATATATAGAGATACAACTCCTTTGGCCTAGCCGATGTGGGACTAAAGTTTCTAACACAAAGACCAAAACCCAACAATCCCCCACATATCTTTATATATGGGTATAAGTGTTTCCAACAGTATCTGTCCATCATGCATTAGGAGAGATATCGCTGACGACTTGAATCTTCCCGCATGGGTCAAACAATAGACTATAATACAAGAATGGACTAAGCCTTGAATTCTGCATCATAGCTGAAATTTTTCCCACTCACATAATGTAGTTACATGTGCTTCTGGATACACATTAAAGGCCCTGTGCCAGCCTGGTTTCAGTGTATAATTTTGGGCGTCTACAAGTTTACCCTCAAGAGGGCCTGATATCTCTTTGTCCATACACTATAGGTGAGTTCATTATAAAGAGACATGACATGAAGCGCTTTACGCATCCCTTGCGGTGCTACGCCGCTATGACATGGCTTAAAGCCGAGGCCTTACCCCGTAACGGAAACCTTATTGTAGTGTCATACTACTATAGCATGAGGCCACCGCCTCTTTGTAGTACCAAACTACCTAGCATGAAGCCTTAGGCTCCCTTGCAGTGTTATGCCACAATGA
Source organism: Iris pallida (assembly GCA_029216955.1). Classification (NCBI taxonomy): domain Eukaryota; kingdom Viridiplantae; phylum Streptophyta; class Magnoliopsida; order Asparagales; family Iridaceae; genus Iris; species Iris pallida. The sequence goes on from JANAVB010035018.1 coordinate 14,334,778, forward strand.
CATGGCTTGCAAGGCCGAGACTTTATCCCTAACCAGGTACCTCATCGTGGTGTCGTCCCACTGTAACATGAGGAACTCCTCCTCTTTGTAGTGCTGACTACACCCCTCTTTATTTTAACATACATCATTAGGCTAACTGCCTATTTGTGGTGCTACGCCGCTGTGACTTGGCTAGCAAAGCCGAGGCATTACCCCATGCCTGGGAACCTCATGGTGGAGTCACCCCACAGAAGCATAGAGTTTTACTCCTTGTAGTGCTGTTCTACTGTGCTTCCTGTAAAGTACACCAGGCATTCACTCTGCCTGAGAACTCATTAGGGCATTTAAGCCAACATTCCCACAGGATTCGTTTTTTGCAGAAAACAACAGTAGACAACAGTGGTTGTAGGTCCGTAACATGTCCATGCCCAATAGAGCATGTACCCACCATTCCTGATATTCTTTCGATTAGTGGTCCTCCCTTGAACCAAAAGCCAGATGCCTAGTAGATTTCTCTTTGAACTATTAGTATAAAACTTTATGGCAAGGTTGTAAAAATCGCTAGTCGGCCGCTAGTCGGTTTGTGGGGACTACGGATTAATCGGACTACTCGAGGATTAGTCAGGGACTAGTCGGTTTAGAATTTTTAATGAATATATGTGTAATATGTTATAAAAATATTTTTAAAAATAATCTATTAATTGTTGAACTTTTAGTTATTGCAATGCATTTTCTTATTCATTATTTTGCACAAATTTCTATTTCGATAAATCTTTAAATAATATGTTAACAACTTACTATTTTGCACGGAGAGTTACAGCCGCAGTAGCAAGCAAAAGCAAAAAAAAAGTAACAATCAAAAATTAAAAAAAGAGCCACAACAACAGTAGCAAAGAGATAACAAAGAAAAAATAAAAATAAAAATAAAAAAGAGTAGGCTAGTCACTTTTTTCAAAAATAGAAAAAAGGCAGCAACAAAGTAAAGAGTCAACGGCGACTGCCTTGATGAAGTCGACGGCAGCCCAGACTAGTACCAATTTAGCCAATTTTTGGATGGACCAGCCCCTAATCGAGTCGATGGTGGCCGACAAGTGACAAGTCGGGGACTAGCCCCTAGTCGATTCGGCAGCGGCCGACTAGCGACTAGTCGGGGACTAGTCGGCCGCCTAGAGGGATTTTTACAACACTGCTTTATGGTAGGAATACAATAATACAATATCAGAATGCCTTCAAGCCCATTTTACAAGCTGTGTCATCAACCAGCTGGCGCTTGAGGCCCTTGGTAAACGAATCTGCCAGGTTCTCCTGACTCCGAACATCAATCACTGCAATAACACATCTCCTGATAAGATCGTGTATTACCCTGTGCTTCAACCGCACAGTCCTCTTCTTCCCGTTGAAGAGTTCATTTGATGCCACCGCCGCAGTCGCCTGGTTGTCGTATTATATCGGTATCGTCGGTATTTGCACCCCAACCACTGGAAGATCATACATGAGCTTTCGAAGCCATTCTGCTTCCTCGGCTGTGGTATCAAGTGCAAAGAACTCAGATTCCTTGGATGACCGCGAGAGCATAGTCTGCTTCTTCGACTTCCATGATATAGTTGCTCCATCCATTGTGAAAATGAATCCACATGTGGACCTCTCGCTCTCTACCTCTGAGCACCAGCTGGCATCACTGAAGCCTTCCACTACCGACGGATCTCCGTTGTAGTACAGTCACTACAACAAAAAGACCTATTAATGACGCTTGATAAGTGGATTTCATGACGGCTGATAAAGAAGCGTCATCAAAGTTCAGCAAGACTATATTCTATGACGATTTTCTATATAAATGTTATTGATTGTCTCTCAGGGATACGAGCGTTATGAAAAAAACACCAAATTTTAAGTCGAAACCTCGACTCTCCCGCACTTACTCCCGCACTTAAGGAAAAGTCTAAACCTCTTCTCCTTCTCTCTTTCTCCTTCTCTCTTTCTCCTCCCGCTCCCCAACTCCCTTCAGCCCGCTCCCGAACTCCCCTCAGCCCGCTCCCCGCTCCCCAAGGTTTGTCCTAAATTATGTCTCGATTATTTCTTATTTTATGCCCTAAATTCTGCCTCGACATGATTTTAGTAAAATGCCCTAATTTTTGAATATGAAAATGTTGTTTACATTCTGCCCTGATGTCCTCCTCCGTCGGCTTCCCCTCCCTCGACGCCCTCATCGACGCCACCGTCCCGAGGTCCATCCGCACCGGGCCCATGTCCCTCCCGATCTTCGACTCGGGGCTCACCGAGTCCCAAATGCTGGCCCACATGCAGCGGCTCGCGTCGAAGAACAAGGTCTTCAAGTCCTTCATCGGCGTGGGTACCACGGGACCTTTGTCCCCGCCGTCATCCTCCGCAACATCATGGAGAACCCCGGCTGGTACACCCAGTACACCCCCTACCAGGCCGAGATCGCCCAGGGCGGGCTCGAGTCGGCTCGGCGCAGAGGTTCGGGGTGCCGATGGGGTACGGGGGCCCGCACGCGGCGTTCCTGGCGACATCACAGGAGTACAAGAGGATGATGCCGGGAGGATCATCGGGGTCAGCATGGACTCCACCGGGAAGCCGGCGCTGCGGATGGCGATGCAGACGAGGGAGCAGCATATCAGGAGGGACAAGGCCACCAGCAACATCTGCACTGCTCAGGTATAATAGACCGGATCTTGTTATTGGGTCCAAATCTGCTGCGAGTTTTGTTACATTTGTCGTAAATTTGATTACATTCAGTTCATTTGATCCATAAGACACTGTTCTAGTACGGGTTTTGTTAGTTTCCTATATCTCAAATTGTGTTCATGCTATTTATCTGAATATTTACCTATATCTGTGTGAACGTTTTTGTGTCCATGCTAGTATCCTTCAATCGATGTATATATGCATTGTCCTGAATCTCTTTAGCTTCATTTAGCTTTCATATGCACTCCATAGTTTTGAAATATGGCTGCAATGTATGCGATGTACCATGGTCCTGAAGGCCTCAAGGCTATTGCAGACAGGGTTCATGGTCTTGCTGGGACTTTTGCACTTGGACTAAAGAAGCTCGGAACAGTGACTGTCCAAGAGCTGCCCTTATTTGACACAGTAAAGGTTAACTGTGATGATGCGCAGGCCATTGCAGATGCAGCCTATAAGAACGAGATGAATCTGAGGATTTTGGACTCAACACTGTACGTAATTTAATCCGTGCCTTTCGTTAGTCTTCGCTATTTACTTTGTCGATTATGGTTATATATACTGGCCAACACCAGTTGATACATCTATATATTTTTATTTTAAGGTAACTGTATCCTTTGATGAGACGACAACTCTTGAGGATGTGGACAAGCTGTTCAATGTGTTTGCTTGTGGAAAGCCTGTGAGTGTTCCTTGCTAAATGGATCTCATTCAAGTTATCAAGATTTAGATTTTCTTTTTTTTCTTTTATTTTCATTTCCGAAGTAATTCATGCTACTTGGAAATTGCAGGTAAATTTCTCTGCCGAATCTTTGGCACCAGAGGTTCATAGTGCGATCCCCAGTGGGCTTGTAAGAGAGAGCCCATATTTGACCCACCAAATATTCAATTCGTATGAACTTTCCACCCTGAGACTCTTTTTTGTTATTGCACCTGAAGTTTTTTAATAGTTATTATTTATCTTTCCACTTCCAAATAGATACCATACGGAGCATGAGCTGCTTCGTTATCTCCATAGGCTACAAGCAAAAGATCTTTCATTATGCCATAGCATGATCCCTCTTGGTTCTTGCACAATGAAACTGAATGCTACAGTAGAGATGATGCCTGTGACTTGGCCCAGCTTCAGTGACATACACCCATTTGCGCCACTTGAGCAAACTCAAGGTTATCAGGTAAAAATCTATTTAGTATCAAAATCTTTGTATTTGCTAGCTCCTGTATTTCTATGGGGAATCTGATTCATGATGGGGCTGTATTTTTGCCTTCTCTTCATAGGAAATGTTCAATAATTTGGGTGAGCTCTTGTGTATGGTTCTACTATGGTATGCAAATAACTGTAAATAACAGAGAAAAGGAAGATGAGAATCAATCAGAGCAAATAACAGAGAAAAGGAGAACAGAAGTATCTAGTGTCTTTCACCTTCATCATCCTAACAATAAACAACTTGGTACAGACAGAACAACAAGCTCCTTCTCGAGCAATTGTAACTTGTCTGATATCTTCAGTGACTTCTTCAACGGAATGCTCTCTTAATTGATTTGAGTCGTCGCTATAGGAATATATTGATGGGCCTGTTATCCATTTATACTGTGTTATGCAGCCTAGGTTTTACCTTGCTACTTGTTCTTGAATTGTTCCAAGAAGGAGCTTCAGATAACTTCCTTGGCACCTCAATTAGGGTCAGCACTTTAGGCAGAACCATAGGTGGGTTGAGCGGAAATTATGGTTTTAACAAGAAAAATAGAAGTCCCGCTACCTAAGATGGACTCCTAGTGCTATCTAGATAGAATTGTATAGATTTGGGTGGAGTTGAGCGGAAATGCTGGTTTTATTTTCTTGTTATTTTCTTTCTCCCTTGGAGGCCTACTGAATGCGGGATTGACCAGTTTGAGGCTCTGGGTGAAAATATCTCCACATGGTTTATATGTTCTCTTATCCTCTACCAGTTATGTTAAGCAAGTTAAAAACTTGCATCTCAATGGTAGTAAACTAAACAATTCTGATTGTTTCTGTAGTTCCTATATCATGAATAAATGGGATGCTATATGTTGGATTTTCTGATGTCATCTTGTGGTAAGAGGTCTCTCTATGCATCTCCAGTTAAGGCGAAGCAAGAGGAATCTGGTGGTAGTCTAGCTGCAGATGCGTTTTCAAATGTCAAACATGTGCTTCTTCCGATTACTGATCAGAATGCTCATCTCTCTGAAGGAACAAGACTGGTTATCTCCTGTACTCGATATTATATCCTTCTTTAATTAGATAAATCTATTCATGATTATGGGAGCTTTTAGTGTTTGGTTTGAACATTGGTGCAAGATTTGGGAGTAGAAGATCAATCTTCCAAGCTAACATATAAATTTTGTTTGATCTTTGAATTTTCATTTGACGTGTATTTTTGAATAGTGTGTAATTCTATGCTGCATTTATCCTATACTTGATGCTAGTCCTCTTATTGCTAATAAGCTCTCAGACTATTTAATATGAAATTTGATTTTTTCAATCATTCAGCCATTTAATTTTTGTGAGAGAATTGTCCACAATTATGATGGTTTTGTATGTTGATAGAAATATGCTTGGCCATTATTGTAGAGTACACTTGTATGTCTAGTCTTCAGCACTATATTATATATCTGGTCTTCAATTTCACCTAGCACCATAAACATGATTACACTTTGACATGTCTGTTATTCTGCTCTTTTATAGAACTATATTATATGATCTGATCCATTGCAGAATGAGGATTTGACTCAAATATGATTCTCTTGTAGTTCATGATAGTTATGACGTTGCTTAAGTTACTAATATGTACGGACACTTAATCACATGGATGGTTACGGAGGAGAAATTTTATCCAAGATGTCAATACCAGGAGTACCCGCTATATTTGCTGCTACAACTATGAACACAACAAAAAAATTTATCCCAGACTTTGGGTCCAGCTATAACTATGGCAGTAGTGACAGATCAGATATGATACGACATGAAAATTAAGGATAAAATTATGCATCTATGATGACACCCCACATCTATATGTCAATGCAGTTTGTGGCTCTTGAACACCTCAAACTCAAGCTTTGGCGGACTTCTTTCTTTGATGATCTTAATACATAACTGTGAAGTGAATTTTGATAACCCAATGGTGCAGTAAACAAGAGGGCTAATGAAAAATAGTTATAATGTAACACAATGCGATTACAACTACAGGCTGATTTGATTAACTACTCTTGTGATTTTACGAGAAATTTTAGCAAGATAGGATAACAAGTAAACACATTCTATGCTAGAGGGGTAAAATGTATGTGGAGAATAAGCGCAATTCTAAACTAAAAGGGACATTTATCCTGGCCTTAGTCCACTGTGTTAGAGGCCTTTTAACATAGAATCCTTAGCTGCCTTCCAATTGTTGATGTTTATGACCAATGTTTTAAAACGAGAACGAACGAGGCTAGGCGTTTAGACTCTCCCTCGAAGCGAAGTGCAAGTCCAAGCGCGTGAGGTCTAAGTTTTCCGGGTATTAAACTTTTTTATCTAGAAAATTATAATATATTTAAAAATACTCAAAAACTAGTGAAAATGATCAATAATAAAACGTAAGCTAAAATTTTATCCAATTTAAGAGGGCAATTATCAAATAGATTGCAGACAATTTATTAAGAGTCCAAGACTAAAATATTTTGACAATAACGAAAGTAGAAACTAGTTGTTTATCAAGAACCAGAGAAATGTAGCTACTCTTTGATTGTTTTATGTAAGTAATATACTCTTTGATTGTTTGGTAAAGAAAAGTGGCAAATTATGTGGTAATGTTTATTTGCTTGTTTGAGCATAATAGGTTATGTGAATTCATTCATCAGATAAATTATTAGCTTTTAGTGTTTGTAGATTAAATAGTTACTGATGTTAGAGTTTCATTACTTAAAAATTATAAAGGATCACATATATTAATATTATTTTCCTTATCCTAGTTTGCTTCTCTGTATCCATTACATCTATGTGTTATTTATTTGCCAAGTAATTGTATTTAAATTTAATTTAATCAACCACTCACACCCCCTTTCTATTTTAGAGAATCTGGAGTAGAGCAGAAATTCAAAGATATTAGCAATGCCTACGAGGTAAGATGCTGTATGTCAGTTTATTGGCTAAACTACGTTTCTTGTCCTGTTGTTTCCCCTAAGAAAAATCCCATTGCAGGTATTGTCGGATGACGAGAAGAGATCTCTGTATGACAGATATGGAGAAGCTGGTTTGAAAGGCTCTTGTATGGGCATGGGGGTAAGTTCCTACCACAGATAAAGAGAATTGGCAATTCCTTATATTTAATACAATCTAATATATCTGGAAAATACGTCTTTCAGGATTTCAGCAATCCATTCGATATATTCGAGTCATTATTTGAAGGCATGGGCGGGATGGGAGGAATGGGCGGAAGATGTATATAATGAAATAAATGTATAATGGTAGCTAAAGTACTCTATTTTGATACAATGAAATGTAGCTAGCTAAAGTACTCTATATCTGTGAGATGTTGATGTACCCTATTTTGAGACAATGAAATGGAGAATGGTACTTTATATTACATTTCAATGTTTTATTGTGAATATGGATCAAAGTGGTTGTTTTCGAATTGAATTGAGCAGCGTTTGGAATGTATAACATGCAGTATAGAGCGTTATAAATGTGATATAATGACCATATACAGATCATCTATTCATAACGCTTTCAAAATGTCCTGGCTTCTAAACCATATTAACTATTCATAACGGTTTTACATAAATATCCATAACGCTTTGAAAATAAAACGTAGCAGAAATTCAACCTATTAATGACGTTTTTGGAAGAATTATCTATAACGCTTTCAAAAACATTTATAACACCCGTTTTTATAACGGTTGGATTGGAAAAAAAAACGTCATGGTTCTTAATTAATGACGGTTTTTAGCCGTCATTAAAAGGTATTTTTGTTGTAGTGAGTGCATATGTCTGAGTCTTCTTGAGATATCTCATAACCCGTTTCACAGCTTTCCAGTATTCAACACCTGGGTTGCTCGTGAAATGACTCAGCATTCCCACGACAAAAGCTATGTCAGGCCTTGTGGCAGAAGTAGCACACATCAAACTCCCGATTACACTTGCATACTCCAGCTGCTTGACGCTTTCCCCTGAATTAGGTTTCAGCTTCAGATCACACCTGTACGGCGTATCGATCCCTGGAAGATCCCGATACCCATAACGAGTGATCATTTTCTCAATATAATGAGACTGTGACAGCGCTAGTCCAGTGTCTGTCCGGATGATCTTGATCCCTAAGATCACATCGGCTTCCCCCAAGTCCTTCATACTGAACTTGCTCGAGATAAATTTTTTTGTCTCCGTGACACAACCCATATCGTACCTAGGATAAGCATGCCGTCTACGTACAGACAAACGATCACACCTCTTCCATTAGCGAACTTTGTGTAAACACACTTGTCCGTCTCGCTGACCATGTAGCTATTTGACCTTATAACTTTGTCAAATTTCTTATGCCACATCTTGGAAGCATGTTTAAGACCGTACAAAGATTTCACCAACTTGCAGACTTTGTCTTCAAGACCCTTAACGACAAATCCTTCTGGCTGTTGCATGTAAATCTCTTCGATCAGATCACCATTTAGGAAAGCCGTTTTCACATTCATCTGATGTATCACCATCTTATGTATTGTTGCGATAGCAATCAATATTCTGATGGTGGTCATCCGGGCTACTGGAGCATACGTGTCAATGTAGTCAATCTCCTGCTTCTGAGAAAACCCCTTGGCTACCAACCTAGCCGTGAACTTGTCAATAGTTTCATCTGCTTTCATCTTCTTCTTGAAGATCCATTTGCATCCGATGGTTTCGCCCCTTCAGGAAGATCAACCAACACCCAAGTGTTATTTGAGGTGATGGAATCAATTTTATTGTCAATCGCCTCCTTCCAGAAAACCGCATCTCTGGTCTTCATCGCCTCATCATAGGTAAGCGGATCTGCTTCCACATGATAGGTGATAAAGTCACTTCCGAAGTCCTTCGGCCTCCTCACACACTTAGCTGACGGCTTAGCTTGATCTGGTTCAATCATTGTTTCAACAACAACATCTTCTTGGACCACATCTTCATTGAAGACTTTAGTTTGCTGCGCACCCTCATTGTTCTCCGGTACATCCGCAAGAACAATATTCTTGTGCCTTGCAAATTTGTCTTCAAAATATTCTACGTCGCGAGATTCAATGATATGATTTGACTCAATATCAAGAAATCTTTGAGCATCACTCTTTTCGACATACCCCAAGAAGATCGTCTTAGTAGTCCTTGTCCCAAGCTTCTGAATCTTCAGATCTGGAAGCTTGATATATGCCAAACACCCCCACACTCGAATGACATTCAATTTAGGTCTGACCTTGAACCAGAGTTCATGAGGAGTAACGTCTAAAGTTGCATGAGGCACTCTATTTAAAATAAAAGTGGCCGTCAATACAGCTTCTTTCCAGTAGCACTTAGGAAGGCCAGCAGTCAACAACATTGAGTTAATTTTTTTTGTTAACGTCCTGTTCTTCCTCTCTTCTATTCCGTATGATTGAGGAGAGTACAGAATCGTAGTCTCATTGACAATTCTATGTTCTTTGCAGAACGATGCAAATTCATGAGACCTGTACTCCCCACCTCGATCACTTCTTATTCTTTTGAGTTGTTGTCCAGTCTGCCGCTCAACTTCGGCTCTGAACTCCTAGAACTTCTCGAATGCTTCGTCTTTAGCTTTCAGCAAGTAGACGAATGCATACTTTGAGAAGTCATCGATGGAGGTTATGAAATACTTCATCCTGGCCTTTGTAGAGAACTGTTTGAAGTCATAGATATCGGAGTGTACCAACTCCAGAAGATCTGTACTTTGATTAACCCGAGGAAAGGGTTTCCTTGTGATCTTCGTTTGAACACAAACTTCACATTTCTCTACCTTACCCCCACACTTGGAGATAAGCCCTAGACTAGACATTCTGTTTATTCGTTTACAATGAACATGTCCTAGCCTATTATGCCACAACTTAAGAGTATAAGCAGAAGGAGTGATTGCATTAATTACATTAATTACATTAATTACATTGGACTAATTTACAAGCTAAATTTTGAACATTCCTTCAGTATAAAAAGCTTTCCCAAAATATGTTCCCTTGATAGACATCACCATCTGGCCAGCATTGATGTCCATCCTGAGGCCTGCGTTATAGAGTAGGCCTCCTGAGATCAGGTTCTTGGCGATAGCAGGTACGTACTTCATGCCTTGAAGCGTCAGAGACTTGCCAGAAGTCAGCTTTAATACCACCATCCCAATCCCGAGCACTTCAGCTTGTGCCTGGTTCGCCACCATAACCACTTCAGAAGTAGGTGTGTAGGTGGTGAACCACTCCTTGCTGGAGCAGACATGGCAGGTGGCTCCAGTATCTACCCACCAGTCAGAGTCAGTCCTTACCGCATCAACCTGCGCAATCATAGCAACAACGTCAGTGATCATAGATACCTTACTAGGCTCTCCTTGCTCTGATTGTTTGGTCTTTGCTTCGCATTCATTCTTGAAATGGCCCTTCTTGCCACACTTGAAATAAGACATCTGAGACTTTGCCTTCTTTTGCTTGAAGGAATTTTCCTTCACGTTCAGATTGTTAGGGTCCTTCTTCTTGCTGTGGGAAGCCGTATGCTTTTTCCTTGGTTCCTTGGTATGAACCAGATTTGCGTTAGCCAATTGCCTGGACAAGTGTGTCCACCTTCAGTTGAGCCCGCATCTGATCCTCAACGTAGATTTCCTGCAAGAGATCTTCAAGGCTGATCTCAAGCTTCTTCCTATGCATGTTTGTATAGAACTTACTCCACCCAGCGGGGAGCTTTGAGACAATCCCTCCAACAACAAACTTGTCGGGGAGGGGCATCGCCTTGTCTTCCAACTTTTGTCGTAGCTTCAGAAATTCCTTCACCTGCGGCAGCATGGCCTTCTCGTCCTCAAATAGCCATTTGTGATATTTTTCAACCACAAATATCTTGCTCATGTTTTTGTCTTCTTCGTACAGTTTCTCCAGAGACTCCCATATGTCTCTGGCAATAGTCTTCTTACTGTAGGATTCTGCTAAGGGATCCTCCATAGCATTCAGGATAAGCAGCCTGCAAATGCTATTCGCCCTTCTCCACTTGGCCTGAAGTTTAGTAGCCGCAGTGATTGCGGCAGCAGACCCAGTATATGGAATAGTAGGTTCCTCTTCAAGAAGTACGTGATCAACGTCTCTGAGTTAAAGAGTGAGATAAACCTTCCTCTTCCAGACTTGATAATGCTCTCCATCAAAATTTTCTAACTTACAGAAGTCAGTATTGAGGAGTGAAGCATTAAAGTTTTCCATCGCAGTAATATAGCTTTGAGATTGTTAGTGCCGGGGCACCATTTTTTCGATGGAAAACTGAGAAGATGAAACAATTGTAAGAACAATGTTCCAATGTAACACTTCTAGGAAGGTTGCGCAAGTTTAACGAAGATCTAAGAAGATCTCGTTACTGCAGCATATGATATTACGAGAATCTAAAAAGATTTTGTAATCCACAGTAGCAAAGAAGATGACAGACGAAAGGTGGAAGATGGCCTGTTGGGGTGAATGATCACCGTTGCTCAAAGCTATATTCGCCCCACACGAATAGCTTCCAGGAACCAGCAAGTTCATCGGAGAACTTTGGAACACTTCTCCTCTTCTGACTCCTCGGATCGTTTACGGACTCCCGTGCAAAAGCAACGCTGGTACAAAGCTTTTCTTCTCTCTCATAGCCTCTGTTTACTTGTGTTAAGAAATACTTGTAAACTTTCGTAACTCTCTGTATATGCTCTGTGTACTCTGCTTGTGAGAGAGAAGAGACCTTTTATAGGCCCGAGTAGCAACTTCCCAGTTAGCACAACATTCGGGACGTGGTAATAACCACTCCGAACATGCAGCAACCGCTCAGATCATGCACAGACATGATCTGAAGCAAGTTGTGCACCTCGCGCACCCCGCGCGCCTTGTACACCACGCGCTGAACGTGCACTGAGCCACTTGCGCCTCCTGCGCGCCCTGTGCACCCTGCGCCACCCGCGCAACTAAGCGCGCACCTGTGCGCGCAACTGGGCATGCCACTGGGCATGCACCTGGTCGTACAACCTGGGTCGTGCAACCTGGCAGCGCAATCTGGCCGCGCAACCTGGCAGCGCACCTGACCACGCAACTTGGCCTGCGCAACCTAGCAGCGCGCCTGGCCGCGCAAGTGGCTCGCGCAACGAGCGCAACGAGCGCAACTTAAGCGCACTATGCGCCTAGCGACGATGCTGACATGCTAAGTGCAAAATATGCCAATAAAATGCCACATTACGCCTCATGAGCCTATGAGCCCGAGTCCGAGTCGCGGGGCTGAGCTCCCATGGAAATAAATTTTCCAAGAGCAAAAAGCATGAATGCTTTCAATTGTTTATTTAGCCTTTTTCCCATTAGAAAAATAACCCCACATGGCACACCCATGTGCACCTCCACACCACATGTGCATCTCTAAAATAGCATAGCTAATATATAGAGATACAACTCCTTTGGCCTAGCCGATGTGGGACTAAAGCTTCTAACACAAAGGCCAAAACCCAACAATATATATACGCTCCACACATAGACACATATGACACTCATGTAATTGCATAATATCAAACACTTGGTGTATACCACCCTAGTATCGCACCAATCTACGATACTATTGTGATACACCCAAGATACATATACCAAACATTTTTTGACTCTACTAAAATTAAATGAGCATATCTAAAACATAAATTATAGCCTAATTAGAACAATATATAGCTAATACAATATGTCATGGAAAATTTTATATGTATGTCACAAGTGTCGGAGGAAAAAAATCCCAAAATGACTCCATGTCCTATTGTATCGTGATACGGCCTACTCGTATCCAATTGTGGACACGGATCTAGACACATACAACTAAAATAAGTCTAAATAGATCTAAATTACCAAATGACAAATACTTGGTGCACCAATCTCAAAATTCTCCCAAGTTGGGCACAAATCTCCATAAAACTTTCACATAAAGTGTCATTAGAGCCTAATTCTTCCTCCTATAGGTAGGCCTAGTCCATGGGTGGATTCCTAATGGTGAAATTGAATAATTAGAGTCTAAATAGAGGATAAATTGAGATGTATATCAATTAAGACATGGATTCTTAATGCAAAGTCCAATAGACACGATTCAGATATGATCTCCTAGCCAATATCCTCCTCCATAAGTGCTCATCGCCACCAAGCTCCTAGGCTCCTCCAAGGAATGAGAATGAAGAGGATTGTGAAGGAATTGAAGAGAAATTAAGTAGTATTGATGAATGGATGGATCAATTTGGAGAAGAACAACAAATTAAGAATTAATGGCACAAATAAAGAGAAAGAGAGAGAGGAAGCTCTCCCCTCTTAATAGGGCTGGCCATATTGTCCTCTTCCATGCAATGCACATAGTCCGAAATACCACTCCAAGCTTGTCATAAAGGCTAATCTAATTAGTGGAAGCTCTACCTACTACAACAATAGCTAAATAGCGACTGAAATTTCAGTCGCTAAAATAGACATTTTCGTTGGTAAAATTATTTAGCGACTAACCGGCGACTACAATTTTTCATCGCTAAAAGTAATATCGTCGTTCAGTTTTAGTCGCTAGTTCGTCGCTACAACGACTGAGTTTTGACTGAAATAACGACTAAAAATAGCAACTAATAGTCGATAAAGAGTTAGTCGCTGACATAGCGACAAATTTCTGACTACATTGCCATAAACTTACGATTATAATGGTGTAATGCCCCAGTCCCAAAATACTTAGGACTAAGTACGTAGACATGCCAACTGCAAACATACGAAGTATACTCCAATATATGGTCATCTCGTATGTATACACAAGCTGTAAAATGCAGTAAACTAAGAGTAATCTAATCTCATCCACAAAATGAAAGAATAAAAGATATCATATAATCAACTTTGAAATATTTTTGTATAATATGTTGGGCGGAAACAAATCTACTACCAACAAGTAAAGAAAGAAATACAAGGAAAATGAAATGAGTTTGGCGAGCGAAGCGAAGATGATCCAAGTGCAATCATCCTCGAAGAAATAGAGATGATCACGGCTAGAGCTAGAACATCTACGAAAGACAAGAATACACACTTAGAGAGATAATCAGGTCCTCAGAGGGACGTAACAAGATACATAATATCATGTCATATAAATTGAAAATAAAATATGTCATAAAGTCACACAGTAAGGTAAAGTTTTCCAACCATAACACAACCTAATATTCCATCATCGATACAGTAGACTACCCCTACAACCAAACAAGGACAAAGGGTAGTGCACTATTCCGCGATATGACATTGCCCCGTGCCATGACTAGAACGAAGTGTGACATGACATTAACTATGGTCACCTAACCAATCTAGTATGCAATTTAGAAGACATCTCAATGTATGAGCAGGTAAAGGCTGACTCTCCCAGGACAAGGTAACATCTCACGACATGCACACGTCAAGTACCAATACTATCAGCCGGCATAACTCGAGGCTAGCGGCCCACGTGACCCATCAGTCCACATAGCTTGAGGCTAGTGACCCTCGCGACACGACTACCATAGTACGTAGTTACTACAGCTTTTGGTTTTGGGTAGCCCATACATCAAACTGTCTTCACCCTCCCAAGGGTCACTAACAAAAGGTAGTCCGCTAAGACTAGGTCCACATGCATATTAAAACACAAGCAAGAAAAACAATTGAAAGCAAAATAAAGTAACTATGAACAAAAAGTCATGGATCCAACTAAAATAAACAATAAATAAATATACAATAAATAAAGAAAGATGCAACTAATTATAAACAGTAAATAAGGCAATGTATCTTGTCTAAGGGTGCTGCGAGAAGCAGCAAAATCCAACAATCAGAATCGTTAGCACGAAAGTCAAAATCCACAATGAGTTCTGTATGCTGAAACAAACATCACGAACGTGTTTGGTATAAAAGATATGTCTAGAAAATGCCTGTCCAAAATTCCAATTCTGGAACAGGGGCAAAATCGTAATTTTGGGTCAAAATGATGTCCGCCGTTGGACCCGCTTTGCACTGAAAAGCATGCCAGAACCTACGGTCTCTAAAGTCGTCAAACAATATGTCTATGGATCCGGTTTAAGGAGATGAACTCAACAGTATGTCAAATTTTGGATTCCGATGAGCCGTACACAAAATCGTCCGTTGGATCGGGTCGTGGGCCCGCCAAATAGGCGTTCCAGTCGACCTTCTCAGAATCGGACCAAACTTGGCACACAGGACCAAAATTTCGATACGATCCTGTTGGCAAAACTTTTGTCTCAAACCGATGATTGTTCACGAAGTTGTGGCCTAGTTTGCAAAAGGTCGATACGGGGGTATCTTGACGGATACGTACTGATTTCGTCGCGCACACGCAACGAAATCGAGTTCCGTCAGTTCCCACATGTCGGCAACATCCATACGTGCCTTTCGATGCGTATGTTTTGCGACCACGTCGTCCGGTTTGTCGGTGCGCACGCCGTATCGGTAAGTTTTCTAAAATTTCTAGTTTTCGAGAACAAGTTTTTTTTGTTGATTTTTAAAATAAAATAACTTCGTACATATCGATCGAAAACATGATCTACTAGATGGGCTTTATGCTCGTATATGTTGTTTATAGGGTTGTTTAGGTAGTTTCCTAAATCCTCTATTGTTCTGACCATAAAGTCCCTATCAAGACAGGGTCTTCAACCTAAAAAAAACCACATATATAACAGTGGCTTTTTCCCATATTCGCAGAGATATTAATCAGCAAAAACTTGCAGTTAAACTGGAACTAGTTTATGGAGTTTGAAGAGGGTTATATGGCCTTTGCATGCGAGTTTACGGATCGTGAAACAATTGAGTAGGCTTCTAGAAATAAGGTTTGAAAGTAGGGTACCTGTCGTTTGAGTGTTACCAGAGCGATGCCCTGTTCCGCGCGTGTCCAGCGACCGTCCAGCGACCGAGCGTTCGTTCAGTTTTTATTTGGTTTTAAAACAAATTTTTGAACAATTTGATCTGATCTTAATGAGAATTTGGTTGGGATTAAGCTCTACTAGGATTGGCTAAGAGAGATTTAGGTTTAGATTTGGAAGATTTAATGGGGATTAGAAGGGTTTGCAAAAGATGAAAGAAGCAGTCGGTTACTTCTTTGTGCCTGTGTGTCGGGCTTTAGGGGGGAACTGTTCCCCCATGTGGGGAACAGTGGGCTTTCACAAATTTTGTTTTTTTAAGTGTATACAGTTATTCAATATATATATATATATATATATATATTAGTATTCCCTTATATCTCAAAATTCCCAATCAACCATATAAATAAACAAATAAATATATTATAGTTTTCTAGAAAATTTATAAAAATAATATAATAAAAATTTATTTATAATAGAAACCATCTATTTGTAATGTTTATTAATTCTCCATCATTATATAATAAAATTTCTTTATCTATAACTTTATATTTTAACTATAATAAATAAAAGTCCACAAATATATATATATATATTTTTTTTATATATAATAAAAATTTATTTATAATAGAAACCATCTATTTGTAATGTTTATTAATTCTACATCATTATATAATAAAATTTCTTTATCTATAACTTTATATTTTAACTATAATAGATAAAAGTCCACAAATATATATATATATATATATATATATATATATATATATATATATATATATATATATATATATATATATATATATATATATATATATATATATATATATATATGTTCAAAATAACAAATACTTCCCTAGAATATTTGCAAATCCTTGTTCCTACAAATTTTATTTATTAAGAATCTCATACTTGATGGTTCTTAATTAAAATAAAAATATTAAACAATTTCCAATAATTCAGAATATAATATGACCAATCTTATTCCCTTAAAAATAAAATAATAAAATAAGTAGGAAATAAAATTCTAGCTTTTTAGGGGGTTTACATCCTTCCCAACTTATAAGAATTTCGTCCTCGAAATTAAAATAAAACTTAATAATATAAATCATGAGACTGTATATGAAGGATGAGTAAGTACATCAAATCATAACTTAGCTTTCGAAAAGAGAGAGGGGTACTTTTAAAAGAAATCCATGTTGGCTCCATATCCTACATGATAAGTTATTATTGGTTCAAGGCTCTACCCAACTTATAGAATTTGATTACTCATTAAAATCGTAGTTACAAGACCTATGGGAAGGCCAAATTCTAAGAAAAGGTACGAGAACCTTAGGCACATCTGACCGCAGCCATGGACTTTAAAGGATGCGTAGGTATCCCCGTGGTATTTTGGTCAATAACTCTATAAAGAAAAATAATACCACTTCAACATTGCTTATATAGATCATGCTTCATAAGCAAGTAGGAAAGGTCTTGGTCGAACACAACTGGAACGAGTTGGTACAAAGGGATACATTCATCATATAGCTTAGATGACGAAGGGGTATGATCGAAGAATTTATGGAAATAAAAATTTGTAGACTAAAAGATGGAAATTTATATTTTAAGGGCATGAACCTATTTCATAGAGTGAGATGCGAAGATATGTTTATGAATTGGTTGACATATGGATAATTGATGTCATATTGGCTAGTGTGTATGGGGGTTGGTGTTTGATATTGTGTAGGAGGCACGTGGGGGCTTGTGCTGGGTGGAATGCTAATATCTTGGGTGTTGTGTAATTAAAATGGAGCATATGATATTGGGTTTGAGTGGAATATGTTTGTCATGCATGTAGACTGGCTCGTCTAGGTCATGAGTATGTATTTTGTTGGAAGGAAGATGCTAGCGTCGTGCTCCAAATATTAAAGTCACGGTAGAGTATATCAAATGATTAAAATAGAAAGTGGATGTTCATAAGGCAGTGATTTATCATTCTAGTGGTAACCAATTTATCCTAATCAATTAGTAAAAAAAATTTAGAAGGCTTACAATCTATACTCTCCAGAATTTCCTTCCCTAAATAAAAAAAACAAGGCATGATTTTATGATTAATGAAGTTAGAAGAATTCAAAGTTGTCACGACCTGCACCCGGAGTAAGGGCACAAGTGCGTGACAGCGTCCCAGCCTACGCCGCAGAACAGTTATAATATCAAAACCTGTCTAGGTCTACTATCAAAGAACAGTTATAATATCAAAACCTGTCGAGAACGGTTAACTCCGAGTGGAGGATAAGCAATGACAATATAATATACTCAATCACAAACTCTAAGAAAGATAGATGATACCGAAAGATAAAGACAACAAGATATAAAATATCATCCAGAAGATCCAACACAGAAATAATACAAGTCCAGAGTCAACAATCTCTAATATAAATACTAAAATAATAACAAGCCAAAATGTAATATGGAGATAAGGTCCAGTACAAATCTAATCTTGCTGAGCTACTCTAAAGCCCCATCGGCTGGAGCTAACCCTTGATGAACTAGGGTCTCCAAATTTAAGTCAACTACGTCATGGGGACCGTAGTAGGTAGGACACTCGTCCTCGCCATAATTTGTAAAATTTTGTCAACATATCCAGTCAGGATAGAAAGAGCACAAATCTCAAATAACAGTTCTAGTTAGACGATATTGAAAATGTAGCAGTAAATAGAAAGAATATACAAGGTGAAATAATGTGTACATGAATCATGATAAGGCATATCCAGACTGTAACTGAATGTAAGAATAAAAAAATAGTATATATCATGTACGAAAATCTAGAACTATATCTATGTGAGTTTAGTATTAGTTTCAACATGTGAACGACTTGGGTTGCATAGGAGAAAAAGGGCCTGGCTAGTCATACGTGAAGTGTATGGCTAACACTCTTAGGGAACAAGAATCACATGAGGAAAAATGATCACATATCTACGCTAAGTACCCCCATCCCCGACCAGTAAAGTGGATCCAGTAATGACATGTTATGGCACATGATTCTCCGAGGAGGTAGCGAGCCTTCGCAGGAATCGTGTATATACAATGCACAGAAAAAACTTGCACAGGGTATACCAAGGAATACAAGGAATAACATCTCATGACGGGATCTAGACAAATACCAATCCGTGTGAACAATGTGACAAGATAACATGGATATCTACTCTAAATACAAGAAACATAGACAATATCATAAAACAGAAATTCTATCAGAGAATGTACACGCTTGAGATCAGATAAGAATATGTCAACAGTGTAATATAGCTCAGAGTGAAGTCACATACCTAAAGATGAGATATACATGAGTTATTATTAGGGTTTAACAGTGTATGGCTTGATTTCTAGTATATGCTATGCAATCTAGGTCAACTAAGTCACACTTGGTCAAACTAAGTCAATCTAAGTCAAACAAGGTCAAACTAAGTCACAATAGGTCACACTAGGTCAAATTAGATTATACAAAGTCAATCTAAGTCGTACCAGGCCTAACAAAGTCAAACTAGGTCAAGGCAAGTCAAACAAGGTCAAATAATGTCGATTTAAGTCAAAGGTTGACTTACAGTTGACTTTTGGTCAACCGGTCATCTCTGGTCAACCCTGGTCAACTCCTAGTCCACTCTAGGTCAACTGGGTCTATAGCTGACTCGCAGTTGACTTTTAGTCAACTGGTCAACTCTGGTCAAGTTTTGGTCAATTTTAGGCTAATGTTGACTTTTAGTCAAAACAGTCAACCATGGCCAAACGGGGTCAATCGTATGTCATTTATCCTATTCCTAATCATTACCAACCAGGCTATCGTAATTCTAACCATATCTTAATCATGTTAACTCATATCTTAGTTCTAAGGTATTACCTTAACTCTTACCCCATTACCTTAGCCGCTAACAAATACCCTTGCCTACTTTACCCTCACTCTACGTATCCTCCCATACCCTACTAAGGTATTCTAACTCTTACCCTTATATCTCTATACCATACCATGGTATCTTGATACCTTACTTTC
Organism: Iris pallida; assembly: GCA_029216955.1. Classification (NCBI taxonomy): domain Eukaryota; kingdom Viridiplantae; phylum Streptophyta; class Magnoliopsida; order Asparagales; family Iridaceae; genus Iris; species Iris pallida. The sequence goes on from JANAVB010035018.1 coordinate 14,354,533, forward strand.
TAAAAAGGTAAATATTCAATTACCTTAAGGTAAAGGGTAAACTTGAGATACCGTATTGGTATCCTAAGATACCACTCTAACTCAACTCTAACTAGCACTCTAACTCAAACTAACTTGGTATCCCAATACCAAGTCTCTAACATCCCACTATCTAACTCTCCTAGGATACTAACATCTATTTCCAACTAACTTTTCTACTCTCATAACATAATATCTACTTATTAACAAACCACACATAACCTTCATGAAACCACTATCTTTCATCATCTAAACCCTCACCAAAAACACACCCTAACCCACTACAAACTCACACACACATACACATGGAAGGGGGTATGGGGTTGCTACTGCTGCCCATAAGCAGCAGAAAACTGCTTTTAAAATCAGCAAAAGCTGTTGTGGCTGCTGCTGAATTCAGCTGCACTGTTGCTGTAGTAGTCCCCTGTTTGGGGGCTGCTTGCTGCCACTGTGGGGGGGGGGGGGGGGGGTTGGCTGCTATTGTGCCCCCCTTGTTCCCCCTCAACATCCCCCTTCTAAACCCCTACTAACCCTCTACCAATCACCATCAGACACCACTCAAAAACCACTCAAAACACTCTCACAGACTCACAACAAAACACAATTACAACCAACCAAACATTCTAAAACTCCACCAAGACACAACCAATGAACCCCATCACTCCCACACACATCAAGGCACCACCACAAACACACACACATATAATTATATACAAATAGGCTCAAAACAGTCCACTATTCATATAGATACAAAATAACATATAGACACATGTAAATATGACATGTAGGCCTAAAACACATGCCCAAACTTGTAGGAAACCTAATGAAAACCATGAGGAACCTATCTAACATGTCTAAACTACCCTCTAACTAATCTAAATATGAAATTAGAGGACAAAAATATCTATGGGGCATTCTTACAGACACTTGGTGGGCCACCCTCGAAATTTCTCCTTGGGTGCCACAAAAACTATCATAACTTCCAAATGAGGACTCCAAAGTGTCTCAAAATCAAACCTAAGGATGGTACATGTAGTGCCCCGTCCCTACATCGTGCCCCGTTGTCCGTGCACGGGGTGCGCGAGAAAGGAACACTGTCGCTATCGACTCGGTCGGGACCGATAGGTCGGGATCGATCGAATCGATCGAACGGGAACGGTTGAATTAAGATCCATTCCACGTTATGGAATGGCTTCTTCGGAACCAAGTCCCACATTCAGCGGGTAGCGCCTCGAGGATTGACTCTGCGGCTGAGTCGGGAGAGACCTCCCGTTGCTCTGCTTTTCACGCCGCTTGCGTTGGTTTTGGCTTTGGTTTTCTGAATGCGTTTTCGTGAATGTTTTCGATGGTTTTCATGGTTACATTTCGAGCTCGCATTTTCTATCGAACTCTTGCATAATACAGTGTTCTAATCGGTTGCTTGTGCGATTTCAGGTGATCGTGTAGGCGACGTCTAGCGCAGCCAACAAGTCCCTCGCCTCAAGCAAAACTCAAGGTGAGTGGCTGACCTCCTTCGTCTCGACCCTCTATTTCAAAAATGTGAACCCAGGTAATGATATCGTAATTGAATGAATTGCTTAAAGAATACAAGTCTTATGGGTTAGAGGAGAAAAAGATGTGTTGCGTAGAAAAGAGATAGAATTATTATAAGCCTGCAAAACAACAAGTAAATGAATCGATTTCGGTCTTGGACAACTTGTCGACAAGGGCGATGGTTTCTTCGAGCGGCAACCCGGGGCCACGGGACCGACTCGGCCTAGGAAGAAACAGGTTATAGCCGAGCTGGGTATGAAGCAACCGGTAAGACGGGGACTTGCATCGGAGCTCGCTACTTGCGTTGCAAGGGTCCCGTATTACCAGGCTATGTCCAAATGGCTAGTTATTGCCAGTGACCTTCACATCAAACACTTGGTATAATTGTTAACAATGAGCATGGAAGGTAACGATAATGTCAAAATGCTTTGTATAAAATGTTTAGGGTGGCTAGAAAGATCATCAAAAAGGAAGTCATATGATTTTTATCTATTCTTGAACCAAATGAGAGCCCGAAAATTAATTAGTCACTCGCCAGTACATGTTGATTGTACTGATCCTCGCTCTCTCCACAGGTACGCTAAATCAGGAGGAGCGTGCCACGTGAAAGACAGGAAACGCTCGTGTGTTTTGAAGCTTCGTTCGTGCGGCCGAAGCTTGGATTCAATCTCTTTTGAAGACTCCGCTGTTGAAGACTAGAAGACAGATGGAGCGACTGCCCACTATCCCAGGTGGTTTTGAAATGCTGGTTGAAATCAGGGATGGAATGTATGGAATGGCTATCTCATCGGCCTTCATTTTGTAATGGAGTCAGTTTGTAAAAAGCCCGCGCGGCGTCCTTATATCGAGTCTGTAACATGATGTTCATTATCAATAAAGCTTGAGTTTTCCTTCTATAAGAATGTGTTCAATTTCTCTGCGTACTCGTATATGTATATGCTGTTGTATCGGATGACCTTATGAACCGCCTTGTGCAAGCGCAACTTAGGCTTGCACGGCATCACGCCCGGGGGACGACTATCGATTCTACCGAATCGGGGCGTGACATAATGGTATCAGAGCACGGCTTTACGTCCTTGGCCTCCAGTGTCGAGTTTCTAGTCTCAAAACCGTTGGTCTCGTGTCGATGAGATATGTCATTCCATACGAGTGAGTCCGTGATAAGTATTATGACTAATGTATTTTTGCCTTCAAATTTCCAGAAAGTGCGGCGGTGAACGAAGGAAGTGCTTCGAGCGGCTCGAGTAGCTCGAGGCCCGGACCCTCTAACGATGCCATGGAGCGGATGTTGCGCATGCTGGAAGCGCAACAACAACAAGCTCAGGAGAATCAACGCCTGAATGAGCAACATCGACGGGAGACTGAGGCACATCGACGGGAGGTAGAGGCACGCCAGACCCAGTTCGAGGCCCGATTCGATGCACAATTCAAGTTGCAGCAGAAGCAGCTTGATACTCTTCAGCAGATTGTACAGACCGTGGTGGCCAACAACAACAACAACTCTGCGACGACTCCTGCCGTGATCGAGCCTGCGGCCAGACAAAGCGAAATCGAACCGGAGGTACCCGAGCTTATGCCTGCAGCACCGAGGAGTTCCAACTTCGACGTGTCAAAATTCACAAAAAGCTTCCGTACTTCCTTTTGCGGTACTGAAGACCCTTCGTTGGCAATCGATTGGCTGGAGGAGTTGGAAGACCGGTTCGAGCTTCTGGGCGTCGATGAGTCCAAGAAAGTCGCTTGCGCTCAACTTCTACTCCGATTGAACGCGCACGACTGGTGGGCCGTGCAAAAGCGAGCAATCAGACACGGCAACGAGGCAGCGACGATATCCTGGGCTACCTTCCGAGAGGCGTTCGAGATCGAGTACCTTCCCGATGCCATTCGACAAGAGAAGGAGAATGAATTTATGCAGCTAAAGCAAGGGAATATGACGGTGCGGCAGTACGCAGCAGAGTTCAACAAGTTAGCCAAGTTTGCTGGACAATACCTGCCTTCCCTGGCGAGTCGTGCACGACGGTTCGAAGTGGGCCTACGACCATCTATCGCCGCCCATGTGTCTGTTCCCAAATACCAAACGATGGGGGAGTCTCTCAACCACGCCCTCCGCCTTGAAAGCCAATACCCTCCAAGTGCTGCCGGCGCTGTGCATACCTACAATCACAAACGCCCTAGCCACGCGGGAGGAAACAATGGGACCAAGCGTCCAAACACTGGGCAACAAGGCGGGTACCAAGGGCGTAACCCATGGCCATATTGCATTCGCTGCCGCCGGAACGGTCACACTATCGTCGATTGTCCGATACCAGTGGATGGATGCTGGAACTGTGGCAAGAAGGGCCACATTCGTGCTGAGTGTCCAAGCAGAAGGCCGAACCCAACGGCGCCCCAACAACACCGTCCAGCGGTGCCTCAGCAACACCGCCCAGGGAATCAAGTTCCAGCGCCTCGAGCCCAGCAACCTGTACCGCAAAATGGCCAAGACCGTCGCCCCAATGCCCAGGGCCGCGTCTATGCCATGACTCGAGATGAAGTGCTTGCATCAGACACGGTCGTGACAGGTATACTTAGTTTTAATAATGTGCCTGCTCGCGTACTATTTGATTCAGGTGCTTCGCATAGTTTTATAGCGGCAGACTTTGTCGCCGAGCACAAATTTCCATTAGTATCATTAGACCTCGACCTTAGCGTGAGCACGCCTTCGGGCACACCTATACTCACTAATTCAGCCTGCACCGACGGGATTATCTGTATCGGCGGTCAAAAGATCGGTCTGGACGTGATGGTCCTAGACATGAATGACTTCGATATCATTCTGGGAATGGATTGGCTCGGGCCGTGCAACGCAACCATAGACTGTGCCAGGAAGACGGTCACTTTTTGCATACCAGGAGTGCCTGAATTCTGCTTTTCGTGTGGTGAGGCGTCGTCGACCTGCATGTTGATCTCGGCAATCTCTGCTCGGAGGATGCTGCATTCTGGGTGCGAAGGCTACTTGGCATCCGTCCGAGACATGCGACAGGATGGTGCAAACGTAGGTCAGACCGACGTTGTGGCAGAATTCCCCGATGTGTTTCCGGACGAGCTACCCGGCATGCCCCCCGACCGAGAGATCGAGTTCAGCATCGATACATTTCCCGATACTCGACCGATTTCTAAGGCCCCGTACAGAATGGCTCCTGCCGAGCTGAAGGAACTCAAGGTCCAGCTACAAGAGTTACTCGATAAAGGGTTTATTCGGCCTAGTGTTTCACCGTGGGGAGCGCCCGTATTGTTCGTAAAGAAGAAGGATGGGTCCCTGCGTCTGTGCGTCGATTACCGGGAGCTGAACAAAGCCACCATCCGGAACAAGTACCCATTGCCCCGCATAGACGACTTATTCGATCAACTACAAGGCGCCTCGGTATTTTCGAAGATTGATCTCCGCTCAGGTTATCATCAACTCAAGATCAAGTCAGACGACGTGCAAAAGTCCGCCTTTCGCACTCGTTACGGCCACTACGAGTTCCTGGTGATGCCATTCGGCCTGACGAACGCCCCTGCCGCCTTCATGGATCTGATGAATCGGGTATTTCGACCCTTTCTTGATAAATTTGTCGTAGTCTTTATTGATGATATTCTGGTCTACTCGAAAGACAGGGCGCAGCATGCAGAACATCTGCGGACCGTGCTCCAGACACTTCGAGAGAATCAGCTATATGCAAAGCAGAGTAAGTGCGAATTTTGGCTCAGCAGCGTATCATTTCTGGGTCACATCATTTCGTCCGAAGGTATTGCAGTCGATCCGAAGAAGGTGGAAGCCGTTGCTGATTGGAGGCGGCCTGCGTCTGCTAGTGAGATTCGAAGCTTTCTTGGTTTGGCGGGATACTATCGACGCTTCGTGAAAGACTTCGCGAAGATTGCATCGCCATTGACTCGCCTCACTCAAAAGGGAGTCGCGTATGAGTGGTCGGATGACTGTGAAGCTTCATTCCAGGAGCTAAAACGGCGATTGATTTCGGCACCTATACTCGCGCTTCCGGATGGGCCAGAGGGTTTTCAGATATTCAACGATGCTTCAGGCCAGGGCTTGGGATGTGTGCTCATGCAGCGGAACAAGGTGATATCCTTCGCCTCGAGACAATTGAAGCCGCACGAGAAGAACTATCCTACGCACGACTTGGAGTTAGCGGCAATTGTGTTCGCGTTGAAATTGTGGCGTCACTATCTATATGGTGTGGCGTACGCGATCTATACCGACCACAAGAGCCTCAAGTATCTCTTCACTCAGAAGGAATTGAACTTACGACAGCGGCGCTGGCTCGAACTGATAAAAGACTATGACTTGACGATCGACTACACTCCGGGCAAGGGAAATGTTGTGGCGGACGCTCTAAGTCGAAAATATCTTGCCTCGCTCTCCATCGACCGCAGACTACTACAAGATTTAGAAGAAATGGGCATCGATCTCTGGGTTCGATTCAGGGATATACGGTTGGCGCAGCTGCAGTTAGAGCCGAGTTTGCTGGAAAAGATCAAGACCGCTCAGAAGGATGATCCGTACCTGAAGAAAATGCGCGAGCGAATTTCAACAGGTAGTGCGACCGACTTTGCGGAAGACAAGACCGGCGTGCTGAGAATGAATGGCCGACTATGCGTTCCGGATGATAAAGAACTACGAAGGAAGATAATGTCGGAGGCCCATTATACGAAATATACATTGCATCCGGGCAGTACCAAGATGTATAAGGACCTCCACACGACCTTCTGGTGGCACGGGATGAAGAGAGATGTAGCGCTCTTCGTGTCGCAATGCATGGCCTGTCAGCAGGTGAAAGCTGAACATCAACGACCGGGCGGGGAGATGCAGAACCTTGCCATTCCAGAGTGGAAATGGGATCATGTCACGATGGACTTTATTGTTGGCCTGCCGAAGACACCACGGGGGAACGACGCTATCTGGGTCATCGTCGATCGACTAACCAAGTCAGCGCACTTCATTGCCATCAAAGTTACTTGGAGCGTTGATCGCCTGGCACAGATTTATCTTGACGAGATAGTACGGCTGCACGGAGTTCCAGTATCCATCGTCTCTGATCGGGATTCACGGTTCATGTCGCGATTCTGGAGTAGCCTTCAGTCGGCGCTAGGTACCAAGTTGCAGTTCAGCTCAGCTTACCATCCTCAGACCGACGGCCAAACGGAGCGCGTTAATCAGATTCTCGAAGACATGCTACGGCTCTGCGCAATTGACTTCAAATCAAGCTGGGACGTCCACCTACCGTTGGCGGAATTTGCATACAACAATAGCTACCAGTCCAGCATCCAAATGGCGCCGTATGAAGCTTTGTACGGCCGGAAGTGCAGATCGCCCATTTGCTGGGATGAAGTCGGGGAACGGCAGATACTCGGCCCGGAACTGGTGGAACAGACTGTGGAGAAGGTCAAGCTCATTCGGGAAAGACTGAAGATTGCACAGAGTCGACAAAAGAGCTACGCCGATACCCATCGAAGACCGCTTGAGTTCCAGGTGGGCGATCATGTGTTCCTGAAGGTGTCGCCGATGCGAGGAGTCACTCGGTTCGGCGCGAAGGGGAAGCTGAGTCCGAGATTCGTTGGGCCGTTTGAAATACTCGAGCGGGTCGCCCCAGTGGCCTATAAAATTGCCCTACCACCGGCGCTCGAAGGTGTGCACAACGTCTTCCACGTCTCCCAGCTGCGGAAGTACGTGCACGACCCTAGCCACGTGGTGGATTTTGGCCAGCTGGAGCTAAAGTCCGACTTATCCTACGTCGAAGTGCCAGTTCAAATCTTAGAACGCAAGGATAAGCTGCTGCAGAATCGGACGATCCCTCTCGTTCGCGTACTTTGGAGGAACCATGCGGCAGAAGAGTCGACATGGGAACTCGAGTCTGAGATGAAGGAAAAGTTCCCTTCATTATTTTCATAGAGGTAGGTTCTGTTCTTAAGTTTCGAGGACGAAACTTATTTTTAGTTGGTTATGGTGTAGTGCCCCGTCCCTACATCGTGCCCCGTTGTCCGTGCACGGGGTGCGCGAGAAAGGAACACTGTCGCTATCGACTCGGTCGGGACCGATAGGTCGGGATCGATCGAATCGATCGAACGGGAACGGTTGAATTAAGATCCATTCCACGTTATGGAATGGCTTCTTCGGAACCAAGTCCCACATTCAGCGGGTAGCGCCTCGAGGATTGACTCTGCGGCTGAGTCGGGAGAGACCTCCCGTTGCTCTGCTTTTCACGCCGCTTGCGTTGGTTTTGGCTTTGGTTTTCTGAATGCGTTTTCGTGAATGTTTTCGATGGTTTTCATGGTTACATTTCGAGCTCGCATTTTCTATCGAACTCTTGCATAATACAGTGTTCTAATCGGTTGCTTGTGCGATTTCAGGTGATCGCGTAGGCGACGTCTAGCGCAGCCAACAAGTCCCTCGCCTCAAGCAAAACTCAAGGTGAGTGGCTGACCTCCTTCGTCTCGACCCTCTATTTCAAAAATGTGAACCCAGGTAATGATATCGTAATTGAATGAATTGCTTAAAGAATACAAGTCTTATGGGTTAGAGGAGAAAAAGATGTGTTGCGTAGAAAAGAGATAGAATTATTATAAGCCTGCAAAACAACAAGTAAATGAATCGATTTCGGTCTTGGACAACTTGTCGACAAGGGCGATGGTTTCTTCGAGCGGCAACCCGGGGCCACGGGACCGACTCGGCCTAGGAAGAAACAGGTTATAGCCGAGCTGGGTATGAAGCAACCGGTAAGACGGGGACTTGCATCGGAGCTCGCTACTTGCGTTGCAAGGGTCCCGTATTACCAGGCTATGTCCAAATGGCTAGTTATTGCCAGTGACCTTCACATCAAACACTTGGTATAATTGTTAACAATGAGCATGGAAGGTAACGATAATGTCAAAATGCTTTGTATAAAATGTTTAGGGTGGCTAGAAAGATCATCAAAAAGGAAGTCATATGATTTTTATCTATTCTTGAACCAAATGAGAGCCCGGAAATTAATTAGTCACTCGCCAGTACATGTTGATTGTACTGATCCTCGCTCTCTTCACAGGTACGCTAAATCAGGAGGAGCGTGCCACGTGAAAGACAGGAAACGCTCGTGTGTTTTGAAGCTTCGTTCGTGCGGCCGAAGCTTGGATTCAATCTCTTTTGAAGACTCCGCTGTTGAAGACTAGAAGACAGATGGAGCGACTGCCCACTATCCCAGGTGGTTTTGAAATGCTGGTTGAAATCAGGGATGGAATGTATGGAATGGCTATCTCATCGGCCTTCATTTTGTAATGGAGTCAGTTTGTAAAAAGCCCGCGCGGCGTCCTTATATCGAGTCTGTAACATGATGTTCATTATCAATAAAGCTTGAGTTTTCCTTCTATAAGAATGTGTTCAATTTCTCTGCGTACTCGTATATGTATATGCTGTTGTATCGGATGACCTTATGAACCGCCTTGTGCAAGCGCAACTTAGGCTTGCACGGCATCACGCCCGGGGGACGACTATCGATTCTACCGAATCGGGGCGTGACAGTACATACATGGGGGTGGTTCCTATGGCTTCAAAACTATCAAAATGCAATACAAAGATGAAATAGAGAGGGATTAGAGGGAGAGATACCTATTGGGAGTTGGATCCCAATGAAAAACCCAAAGGACACGAATCCGACACGGACTCTCCTTGCAAATGGACTCCTCTCCTTGCTCCTTGCTCCCCACTCCTAGTAGGCTCCCTCTCCTTGATGGATTGAGAGGAATGGAGGAAAATGAGTGGATTTGGGAGATGAAATCCAAAGGGGTTGCTCTCAAGTTTGGGGAAAACTCAAAATGGTTGAAAAAGAGACAACTATGAAAATGAAATAGAGATGGAACCCCCTCTCTTGTCTGGCCATAAATGGCTAGGTTTAACCTATTTGAAATGTCAAATATACCCCTATTTGAATGCCCTTTGGCTAATGAATCAAATGCAAGAGGTTCGGGTCAAAAAGGTCAAGTTTAAGTCTCTAACTTAACCTTTCTAATCAAGTGGGATTAGTCTAATTACACTAACTTAATTAATGGGGTTGGTGGGCCATGTCTAACTAATCTTGGGGTCCCGTCTAGAGTCTAAGCTACCCGGATCACTAACACAAGTCGGAACGAAATGAAACTTAAACCCGACTAAACAAATCCCAAAAATACAATATTAAAATATAAAAATTTCTAAAATATTAAAATATAAAAAATGACCAAAATCACAATACATCAATTTAAATATTATTAAAATAATATAAATTTACCAATTAATTAAAATCCTAAATAATTCAAAAGTCACAAAATAACCAAAATACCTTTAGCCTAAAAAGTGGTAATTAGCTAATCTAATCACATGGGTTAGGCCTTCATGTTCATGGTTAGTCTCTAGGCTAAGCAGCTCTAAGGTTACACTAGCCAATGAACAAAATCAAAAAACACTAATTTAATGATATTAAAATAATCAAAATCACCAATAAATCTATAACATTATTTAAACCTATTATTAAATAATCAATTTTACAAAAGTTTAAAATTATCCTCATTTTTGAAAACAGGCAGTTATAATCCTACCCCTTTAGAAAAATTTTGTTCTCAAAATTCAAATTGGTTGTACTCTTTTCTAGGTCAAGCTCCCAACAATCAATGTCTACTAATTTTATCCTAAGTTATACAACATGCAATTCTAGGAAATAGGAACAAACATGCATAGTTTTAGTCTTTACACTAACGTGTTATTGCAGTCTCCATTGGGGTTTTATATTGAACTAACCTGAACATCACATATGCAAGCTAGAGGTACTAAGAAAGCAATCAACAATCAATGGGTGGAAGAAACAGGAAAAAGAAAAGAACAAGACCTAACCTCCTAGTCCCTCGCCTGCGGTGTAGGTCTCCTCGATCGCCATAGCAAAAGCCCTACCCTAGCAGGATATATCCTGCTGCTGGTGCGGGGCATGATACGGTACCGCAGGTGGCCTAGCCCGCGCTTCCTGAGCTGCACCAGTAATACGAGGGCTCACGGGACAATCTCTCATCTGATGTCCCGCTTCACCACAATAGATGACCTCCCAAATATGACCGGGCTTCTTACAGAAGTTGCAATGTTTGGCCATTCTACACCTGCCTCTGCTGATGGTGAGGCACCTGCTGAACTGGTGCCCAGGCCTGAAACTGCTGTTGTTGCTACGAAAATGATTGATGTTGTAGCTGAGGACGTTTAGTAGCCCCCGCGCTGCTATAGTAACCCCCAGAATAGATCACGATCCCTCTTGGGCTTCAAGCCCCACTCCCGCTCTACCTTGCGGGCCTTCGCAAAGATCTCAGTGTAAGTCGCACAGAATGATGGGATAAGGATCTTGATATCCCAGATCAATCCCTCTCTGAAATGGCTCGCTCTGATCTCCGGGTCGCGAACCATATACTCCGCATATCGGCTCAGACAGCCAAACTCTGCGGTATACTCCTCAACAGACAAGCTGCCCTGGTGCAGGTTCTGAAACTGCCTCTTCAAGTCGATCTTGTTCGTAGAAGAAAAGAACTTCTCTTTGAAGAGAACCTTGAACTCGGCCCAGGTATGGCCCTCCCCAACAAGAGCAGGATCATTCCTGAACCAGGTACGGGCGATGTCCAACAACTGTAGCCCTACCGCCTCGACCTTTAGGTCGTCTGCTAGGCGGGAAGCCCTCATCTGCCGCTCGATGTCCTCGAGCCAGTCGTCAGCATAAACTACGCCCTCAGTCCCGCCGAAATCACGAGGCCCCAGTTTCTTGAAGTCCTGGATGTTGCCCTGCCTCGGATGCGCTCCTTGATGCGGAGCCCTCTGCTCCATGGCTGCTAAAGCCAACTGGTGGGCATCCTCCATGCCCTGACGCATTGCGTCAGTCTGTCTCTGTTGTGCCTCAGACTGGGCCCTCTGGGTCTCCAGCATCTGCTGGAAGAAGGCGAGCATCTGCCCCATCTCCATAGGCATAGGAGCTGGAGGAGGGAGAACATCGACAACGGACGGAGGAGTCCGATGTGCTGGAGGAAGAACTCACACATCTGCTTCTGCCGCAACGATCTCCGGGACAGTCCTCGCAACTGGTGGAGGAGCACCCCCGAACGCTGCTGCAGATGCATCGACTACAGGGGAAGTGACTGGCTCAGGTCCGCAAGATATGGCGGACCTCTCAGTATCAGAAGGCTCCAAATATTGATATCGAGTCATCACCATTCTGAAGACAGATCGAAAGAAAGAAGTCAATATGGCACAAGATATATCATATCAAAGGAGGACAACTAGAGTACAAATAATCAGCATCAAGAAAGGATAGTTGTATAGAAGCAAATTAGAAGTTTCGTAATTGTGATTGAGTATCCTTAGCCTATAGCCTATATCTTCTAAACCTATAGCAGGCTCGTAACAGCACTCTAAGACGAGCACCACTACGACATCGCACTAATTGCGACTTCTGACTTGCATGGGCCACCACTAAAAATGTGTCACAACCCGCACCCGGAGTAAGGGCACGAGTGCGTGACAGCGTCCTAGCCTGTGCCGCAGAAACGGGGTAGAATGCTGTCTAGGTCTACTATCTAACAACAGTTGTAATATCAAAACCTGTCGAGAACGGTCAACTCCGAATGGAGGACAAGCAATGTCAATATAATATACTCAATCACAAACTCTAAGAAAGATAGATGATACTGAAAGATAAAGACAACAAAATATGAAATATCATCCAGAAGATCCAACACAGAAATAATACAAGTCCAGAGTCAACAATCTCTAATACAAATACTAAAATAATAACAAGCCAAAATGTAATATGGAGACAAGGTCCAGTATAAATCTAATCTAGCTGAGCTACTCTAAAGCTCCATCGGCTGGAGCTAACCCTTGCTGAACTAGGGTCTCCAAATCTAAGCCAACTACGTCATGGGGACCGTAGTAGGTAGGACACTCGTCCTCGTCATAATCTGTAAAATTTTGTCAACGTATCCAGTCAGGATGGAACGAGCACAAATCTCAAATAGCAGTTCTAGTTCGACGATATTGAAAATGTAGCAGTAAATAGAGAGAATATACAAGGAAAAATAATGTGTACATGAATCATGGTAAGGCATATCAAGACTGTAACTGAATGTAAGATCAAGAAAACAGTATATATAATGTACAAAAATCTGGAACTATATCTATGTGAGTTTAATATTAGTTTCAACATGTGATCGGCTGGGTTGCACAAGAGAAAAAGGGCCTGGCTAGTCATACGTGAAGTGTATGGCTAACACTCTCAGGGAACAGGAATCACTTGAGAAAAAATGATCACATATCTACGCTAAGTACCCCCATCCCCGACCAGTAAAGTGGATCCAGTAATGACATGTCATGGCACATGATTCTCCGAAGAGGTAGCGAGCCTTCGCTGGAATCGTGTCTATACAATGCACAGGAAAAACTTGCACATGGTATACTAAGGAATACAAGGACTAATATCTCATGACGGGATCCAGATAAATACCAATCTGCGTGAACAAAGTGACAAGAGAACAAGGATATCTAATCTAAATACAAGAAACATAGACGATATCATAAAACAGAAATACTATCAGAGAATATACTAGCCTGAGATCCGATAGGAATATGTTAACAGTGTAATCTGGCTCAGAGTGAAGTCACAGACCTAAAGATGAGATATACATGAGTTTAATTTAGGTTTAATAGTGTATTGCATGATTTCTAGTATATGCTATGCAATCTAGGCCAACTAAGTCACACTTGGTCAAACTAAGTCAATCTAAGTCAAACAAGGTCAAACTAAGTCACAATCGGTCACACTAGGTCAAACTAGATTATACAAAGTCAATCTAAGTCGTACCAGGCCTAACAAAGTCAAACTAGGTCAAGGCAAGTCAGACAAGGTCAAACTATGTCGATTTAAGTCAAAGGTTGACTTATAGTTGACTTTTGGTCAACCGTTCAACTCTGGTCAACCCTGGTCAACTCCTAGTCCACTCTAGGTCAACTGGGTCAATAGCTGACTCACGGTTGACTTTTGGTCAACTGGTCAACTCTGGTCAAGTTTTGCTCAATTTTAGGCTAAAGTTGACTTTTGGTTGAGTTTTAGTCAAAACAGTCAACCATGGTCAAACGGGGTCAACCTTAAGTCGTTTACCCTATTCCTAACCATTACCAACCAAGCTATTCTAATTCTAACCATATCTTAATCATGTTAACTCATATCTTAGTTCTAAGGTATTACCTTAACTCTTACCCCATTACCTTAGCCTCTAACCAATACCTTTGCCTACTTTACCCTCACTCTACGTATCCTCCAATACCCTACCAAGGTATTCTAACTCTTACCCTTGTATCTCGATACCATACCATGGTATCTTGATACCTTACTTTCTAAAAAGATAAATATTTAATTACCTTAAGGTAAAGGGTAAACTTGAGATACCGTATTAGTATCCTAAGATACCACTCTAACTCAACTCTAACTAGTACTCTAACTCTAACTAACTTGGTATCCCAATACCAAGTCTCTAACACCCCACTATCTAACTCCTAGGATACTAACATCTATTTCCAACTAACTTTTCTACTCTCATAACATAATATCTACTTATTAACATACCACACATAACCTTCATGAAACTACTATCTTTCACCATCTAAACCCGCACCAAAAACACACCCTAACCCACTACAAACTCACCCACACATACACATGGAAGAGGGGGTATGGGGTTGCTACTGCTGCCCATAAGCAGCAGAAAACTGCTTTTAAAAGCAGCAAAAGCTGTTGTGGCTGCTGCTGAATTCAGCAGCACTGCTGCTGTAGCAGTCCCCTGTTTGGGGGCTGCTTGCTGCCACTGTAGGGGGGGTTGGCTACTGTTGTGCCCCCCTTGTTCCCCCTCAACATCCCCCTTCTAAGCCCTACTAACCCTCTACCAATCACCATCAAACACCACTCAAAAACCACTCAAAACACTCTCACAAACTCACAACAAAACACAATTACAAACAACCAAACATTCCAGAACTCCACCAAGACACAACCAATGAACCCCATCACTCCCACACACATCAAGGCACCACCACAAACATACACACATATAATTATATACCAAATAGGCTCAAAACAGTCCACTATTCATATATATATATACAAAATAACATATAGACACATGTAAATATGACATGTAGGCCTAAAATACATGCCCAAACTTGTAGAAACCTAATGAAAACCATGGGAAACCTATCTAACATGTCTAAACTACCCTCTAACTAATCTAAATATGAAATTAGAGGACAAAAATATCTATGGGGCATTCCTACAAACACTTGGTGGGCCACCCTCGGAATTTCTCCTTGGGTGCCACAAAAACCATCATAACTTCCAAATGAGGACTCCAAAGTGTCTCAAAATAAAACCTAAGGATGGTACATATATGAGGGTGGTTCCTACAGGTTCAAAACTATCAAAATGCAATATAAAGATGAAATAGAGAGAGATTAGAGAGAGATACCTATTGGGAGTTGGATCCCAATGAAAAATCCAAAGGACACGAATCTGACACAGAATCTCCTTGAAAATGGACTCCTCTCTTTGCTCCTTGCTCCCCACTCCTAGTAGGCTCCCTCTCCTTGATGGATTGAGAGGAATGGAGGAAAAATGAGTAGATTTGGAAGATAAAATCCAAAGGGGTTGCTCCCAAGTTTGGGGAAGAACTCAAAAAGGATGAAAAAGAGGCAACTATGAAAATCAAATAGAGATGGAACCCCCTCTCTTGGCTGGCCAAAAATGGCTAGGTTTAGCCTATTTGAAATGTCAAATATACCCCTATTTGGATGCCCTTTGGCTAATGAATCAAATGCAAGAGGTTCGGGTCAAAAAGGTCAAGTTTAAGTCTCTAACTTAACCATTCTAATCAAGTGGGATTAGTCTAATTACACTAACTTAATTAGTAGGATTGGTGGGCCATCTCTATCTAATCTTGGGGTCCCGTCTAGAGTCTAAGCTACCCGGGTCACTAACAAAAGTCGGAACGAAACGAAACTTAAACCCGACTAAACAAATCCCGAAAATACAATATTAAAATATAAAAATTTCCAAAATATAAAAAATGACCAAAATTACAATACATCAATTTAAATATTATTAAAATAATCTAAAATTCACCAATTAATCAAAATTCTAAATAATTTAAAAGTCACAAAATGACCAAAATATCCTTAGCCTAAAAAGTGGTAATTAGCTAATCTAATCACATGGGTGTTGGCCCATTCCATGGTCACACCCGATTTTAATAATCAACATGAACTTAAGTCAATAAACAAAATATACGAACTACTGCTAATCATTTCAGGACTTGTAAAATCAATATCAACAAGCGTACTACTGCATCATCAAGCACGTAAATCATCAATCTGAAGCTTACTTTCATTGGAATCCAGTCCGAGTCATTTTATAATTTATTATGTATTTTATCTTTATTGAGTCTAGGATATAAATTGTAAGATCGACTAGGTAATACTGGCTTAGGTTAATCTTAGTCCACTTTTCTATAAAGCCTACCTATTCATACTCCATCCACCAAAAAGTTCAAATCCATTTTTGCAACAGAATTTGACAAATGTTCAATATTTTCCTAGACAGAACTCAAACCGAGTTCGGCCCGAGTTTGGTCCGAACTCTGTCCGAGTTCGGTCTGTTTAAATTCAAATATTTGTTGCCTCCAAATCTGCATGCAACGTTCATATACGAAATCTTTGCATCAGAACTCTGCCAGAACCTGTCCGAGTTCGGTTCTAGAAAACACCTATAAATAGAAGAGAGTTTTTCATTTCAAATCATTCATTCATTCTTCATCTTCTCTTCTCTATTCAATAAGTATTTTCACCCGATCAAAAGTTTTCATATCACACATACACTCTCCTTAGCCAAAAGCCAGTAATATCTATTTCGATCTAGAGTCTTTTGGTTCTCAAGAGTTGTAAAGAGGTTGTTCAAAGTACAGAAATTATCTCTGTTGTGGAGCCGGCCGTACGCTTGTCACCAAGCACGATATTATGAAGTTGGTCGTGCACTTGTTACCAAGCACGGTGTTGTAAGAGACTGCAAGCTCTCAATTAGCTTGTGCCTTAGTGGATTAACATCGAGCAAGAGTACTCGAGACTGGATTAGTCCTCTCAGAGGGATACCAGTATACATCGCTGTGTCACTGAGTTTGATCCCTCTATCTCTTGCTATATTTATTTACTGTTTCTTATTTACTGTCATAGTTATCTGTTTAATTTTTTAAATTGGTGATTATTTTCCGCTGCACTCGCACTCACTCTATTCACCCCCTCTAGAGGTGATCAACGGTCCTACAATTGGTATCAGAGTAGGTTATATTCTAATATAACAAACCTCAGAGAGTATATATGGCAGCCGTAAAATCAATATTCAACGGTGAAGGGCAATCCACAAATAGACCCCCACTATTTGATGGTACAAATTATACCTACTGGAAAATACGAATGACTTTCTTCTTAAAGTCTCTTGACTTTGATCTTTGGTCTATCGTTGTTGACGGTTATAAAAAACTGGCACCTACAGTAGTTGATGGACAGCTTGTAGACAAGCCTCATGACAAATATACAGAGGCTGAAAAAGCAAAGGCTAGTCTAGATGCTCGTGCCATCAACACACTGTTATGTACAATTGACAAAATGGAATTCAACAGAGTTTCAACCTGTAAAATGTCTCACAGGATTTAGAAACTTCTTGAGGTAACTCATGAAGGTACTTCCCAAGTGAAGGAATCCAAAATCAGTAGACTAACACAGGAGTATGAGTCTTTTAAGATAAAATTCGGTGAGTCAATTACACAGATGTTCACACGTTTCCTTGATATTACTAATCCTTTGCCATCTCTTGGTAATAATTAAAATAATCATGAGAGGATCAGAAAAGTGCTACGGGCTCTAACCAAGAACTGGAACCCGAAGGCAACAGCAATCATTGAAGGAAACGATCTCACCACCATGTCGCTGGAAACACTGATGGGCAAGCTCATGACCCATAAGCTTGATCTGCAAGAGTTTGAAGAAGCAACCCCAAAAGAAAAATCTATTGCCTTCAAAGCTCAAGCCAGAAAATCTACATATAATGATTCTGAGGAAGAATCATCAAGTGGTGATAAACAAGCCCTACTAGTGAAGAACTTCAAAAAATTCCTAAAATTTGAAAAATCAAACAGAAGGAAGAAAGATATCCAAGAAAGCAATAAAGATGAAACAATATGCTTTGGATGCAAGAAATCAGGGCACATGAAGAAAGACTGTCCAACTTCGAAGAAAAATAGTCCATACGATAGATCAAGATCAAGCAGAAAAGCAACAACCAGTCGAAAGTATGCTAACACAAGCATCTGGCATGAAAGTGATGCCAGTGACACAGAGGAAGAAGACAGACCCTGTGGAAATGCTAATGTCAGTCTTATGGCTTTTGATAAGGTTTTCTCAAACCCTTTGTATGATGACTTTACTTTCGATGAATTAGAAAATGCCTTTAGCGAACTACTTGAAGAACACAGAACTGTGCTTGACAAGTATAAGCAATCTCGAAAAGAGATTAAGGCATACACAACCGAGATAGCTAGACTGTCCAATCTTATTGAAGACATTAAAGAGACGTCTACTACTGATAACACGGAAGAGATAGCCAAACTCAAGATAGACTATCATGAGGCTATCCTCAAGGTTGATAAGAAACAAAGAGACTATGTCAAAATATAAGAGTCATATGACATAGAGAAGAAGAAGCACTTAGTCATAGAACAAAGACTCTCAGACATGACTGCTAAATATGGAGAGTCTGTTGCGATTTCTAAAAAGTTAGAAATCAAATTAGGCAAACAGGCAATACCTGTGACACAGCCTAAGTTTAGTCATAATGCTAAGCATACACCTAAGAGGACTAAAACTCAGAAAGCACGAAAGAAACACGGTTATCACTATGCTTTCACTTATAGGTTTTCAAAGAAACCAAATAAGCATGTCAACACAGTTTCAACTACCACTGTTTCTAAACTCACTTGCACATATTGTGGTACTCATGGACACATATCATAGTATTGTTTAGCAAGGAAACTTATTGATAATCGTACTTTATTTTGAAGACCTAAGACTAATCAATATGGACCCTTCAGTAAATGGGTACCAAAGGATTCATCTACTTGTTTTGTAGGTGGACCCTCAACTCTCTCATGCTAAAAGCAAGTGGATCCTCGATAGCGGATGGTCGCGGCACATGACTGGTGATGCATCTTTATTCGTCACGCTATCGATGAAGAAAGAAGGATACGTCTCCTTCGAAAATAATCTGAGAGGTGATATAATTGGAAATAGCACTGTTGGTATATCTCCTTATCCTGTAATAAAAGATGTTTGTCTAGTTACAGAATTGAAACATAACCTACTAAGCATAAGTCATTTGGCTGATAATGGTTACGGTATCAACTTTGTAAAAGACAAATGTACCATATATGATATGTCATCTGGTAATCCCGTATATGAAGGGATTAGAGAAGACAATATTTATGTTTTCTTTTTGGAGAGTACTAATAATGCAGGAAGATGCCTAGTAGCTAATTTAGATGAAAGCTGGCTATGGCATTTGAGACTAGGGCATGCAAATATGGACACTATCTCACGACTGAGCACTAAGAAGTTGGTAAAAGGACTCCCCAAGATTCCATTCAAGAGAGATATGGTATGTGCTGACTATGAAAAGAACAAAGCACATAGGTCTACATTTAAATCCATCAACGCTGTAAGTACTTCTAGACCTTTGCAGTTGATACATATGGATTTATTTGGTCCTATTAGAGTCGCTAGTCTTGGCGGTAAGCTCTACGCTTTTGTTATTGTTGATAATTTCTCTCGTTTTACTTGGGTTTACTTTTTATCAAACAAAAGTGATGCTATTTCTGAATTTCAGATATTTTGCAAAAAGGTACAAAATGAAAAAGGCTTCATGATTACTCGTATCCGAAGTGATCATGGTGGCGAATTCGTAAATACTGATTTCAAAAAGTTTTGTGATGATAGTAGGTACTACCAAGAATTTTTTTATCCTAGAACTCGTCAACAGAATGGTGTTATAGAGCGGAAGAACTGTACTCTAAGCAAAATGGCTAGAGTCATGCTAAATCAACATAATATTCCTAAATATTTTTGGGCAGAAGCTGTTAGCACAGCCTGTCATGTTTTAAATAGGGTGTTAATTCGACCTATCTCGAAGAAAATACCATATGAACTTTGGTTTGAAAGGATTCCAAACATTTCTTATTTCAAAGTTTTTGGTTGTTGTTGTTTTATCCTGAACACCAATGACAACTTGGGTAAGTTCGACTCTAAAGTAGACGAAGGGATATTTCTCGGATATGCTGCTAAAAGTAAAGGATATAAAATTTTCAATAAAAGGTCTATGATTGTTGAAGAATCTATTAACATTACTTTTGATGAGCTCAATAGTCACAGATCTAGCGACAGTGATGATGAAGGTGTATAAGCAAAAATCGATAAGAGTCCTGTGGAAGATCTGGCTCATAAATTTGAATCATTAAAGTTCTTACCAGATCATCCAGAGACACTCATCATAGGTGATGTATCAAAAGGTGTAAGCACACGCTCCTCTCTTAGAGATTCTGAAATAGCAGCAAATGTAGCTTTCATTTCCCAACTAGAACCTAAGAATATAGAAGATGCCTTTTCTGATGAGTTTTGGATTAATGCCATGCAAGAGGAACTAAATTAATTTGAGAGAAATCAAGTTTGGGAACTCGTTCCTAAACCTATTGATCAATCGATAATTTGTACCAAATGGGTGTTCCGAAATAAACTTAGTGAAGATGGACAAGTTCTACGCAACAAAGCACGTCTAGTGGCACAAGATTATAATCAAGAAGAAGGTATTGATTATGACGAGACATATGCTCCTGTTGCTAGACTAGAAGCTATTCGTATGTTTTGTGTATTTGCATGTTTTAATGATTTTAAATTATTTCAAATGGACGTGAAAAGTGCATTTTTGAATGGACTTCTAAAAGAAGAAGTTTTTGTGAAACAACCTCCTGGCTTTGAAGATTTTCAAAAACCTGATCACGTCTTCAAGCTTAAGAAAGTACTCTATGGACTCAAACAAGCGCCTCGTGCTTGGTATGAACGCCTAAGTGCCTTCTTACTTGATAATGGTTTTTTAAAAGGAAGAGTTGATACAACTTTGTTTATCAAATCTTTAAATGATAACATTCTTCTTGTGCAAATATACGTTGATGACATTATATTTGGTTCTACTAATGAAAAACTTTGTCAGGAGTTTGCTAAGTGTATGCAGAGTGAATTTGAGATGAGTATGATGGGAGAGCTGAACTTCTTCCTAGGACTCCAAATCAAACAACACTCAAAGGGAACATTCATCAATCAAGCCAAGTATACGAAGGACATATTGAAAAGTACGACTTCGATAATGTAACGCCTATTAGAACTCTAATGGCTACATCCACAAAGCTTAATACTGATGAAAGTGGCAAACTTGTCAACCAGCGTAAGTATCGAGGTATGACTGGTAGCTTATTATATTTAACTGCTGGTCGCCCTGATATTATGTTCAGTGTTTGCATATGTGCACGATACCAGGCAAATCCTAAGGAATCACACCTAAGTGTCGTTAAGCGTATCTTCCGATACCTTAAGGGAACTTCTATAGTCGGCTTGTGGTATCCTAAAACCAAATCCTTTGACTTGATAGGTTACTCGGATGCGGATTTTGCAGGATGCAAAGTAGATCGTAAAAGTACCAGCGGTACGTGTCATTTACTAGAAAAGGCCTTAGTCTCTTGGTTTAGCAAGAAGCAAAATTCTGTAGCATTATCAACTACTGAGGCTGAGTATATCGTCGCAGGACGTTGATGTGCTCAAATTTTGTGGATGAAGCAAATCCTAGAAGACTATAATCTGCACTACACTAAGATTTCCATTTATTGTGATAACACTAGCACTATTAACCTGACTAAGATCCCTGTATGTCACTCACGCACAAAACATATTGAGATTCGTCATCACTTTTTATGTGATCATCAACAACACGGGGATATCTGTCTAGAGTTTATTGACACAGATCATCAACTAGCAGACACTTTCACAAAACCACTGGCTGAAGACCATTTTAACATAATGAGGCGAGAGCTCGACATACTTGAATTTTCAGATTCATAGTGTAGTATGGTAATTAAATTTATTTTTATGACTCGAAACTTCGTAATTTATTTAACAGAAATTAATTTGGGTACAAGCCGAAAGGGTCCTTCTATCATACAGGTGTAAATAGCCTGAAGCGACACGGTACACTAGTCTTCGGACTACCGCTAGTTGGGATCTGGCCCCTACAGCTAACCCAAAGTAATAGAAGTTATTAAATGAAGAAGTCAACAGCCATAAATTCAATTTAAAAAAACCAATACTGTATTTATGGCATTGGAAATACAAATAGCCGAATTGGGACCGAACTCTGACCGAGTTCGGTCGGCGCTGTTCAGCTTCCAAAACCGAACAGCCGGCCCTAGCCCTATTTATACTCTTTCTTCCTTCCACTTTTTCACACTACAAAACCGAGAATTAGCCTCCTTTTCCTTCAAGCTTCTCAGGAGTTTGTGGGCTGTTCCTCTTCATCTTCTTCCTCCTTTTGTCAAGGTACTCCATTATCTCCTTCCTCTCATCTATGGCACCCAAGAGTCAAAAAAGAAAGGTGGATTCCTCATATGCAGGATCTTCCTCTTCTGACTACGTCCCTACTAATGTATTCAGTCCAGCTAGACCCATAGGATCCGATGATTTTGATTCCGGTATATTTTCTGACAAGGAATTTTCGGACCTTTGGTTTGATTCCTTTTCTGGTCGTAGAATATGTACTGGAGCATGTGTGAACTTTACTATATTTTCTGAATACGCTCCCACATTCGACCGTCTCGGCTTTCGTGACTTTTTCGAATTAGCCGAGAATATCTATGATAACTCTGTCCGTATGTTCTACTGCAACTTACAAGTAAAACTTAACGAAAATTTCTATTCTTGTGTTGATGGACAAGAACTAGAATTCAGCGCCACCGACATCAGTGAATACTTCCATGTTCCTGATGTAGGTGAAGCATTAGTGGATATCCATCACATCCAATTCCCTGAAGGTGTCACTCTTGATTCCTTCAAAGAACTTTTTTGCCATCCCAGACTTGTTCCTAGAAGAGTCTATTCTAAAAATCTTAACCGAAACTTCTATAAACTACATAGGTTTATTTTCTCTGTTCTTCTTCCGAAGAAAGGATCCTCTGATGAGATTACTTTCTTGGAGTTATCCGCCATGTATCATATCCACTTTGGCATTCCTTTTTTTGTTTCCAAGACCATGATGGCTTGGATGTTGAACTGCAGAAATGCAGGACGTAACCTCATCTATCCCATGCATTTGGCCTCTATCTTTCGAAGGTTTGAAATCGATCTTCAAACCTGTTCTTTTTCCTCCACAGCCATAGAGCTTAGTAGGTCTAGGCTATACCCTACTCCTCCTCTGCCTCCTGGTACTGAGCCTGTTCCAGATGCTGAACCTGAGGCTTCTCCTCCAGATGATGCTGCTCCAGCCCCTGCTCCGGGTTTTGACCCTAAATTTTATCAGCATTTTGATGACTTTGTTGCCCTCTCTGCGCAACGTCATCAGAGCTATCTTGACTCAGAGTTCCGCCACATCACCCAGGCTCAAGTGTTACGGAATGACACTACTGATCTCTACTGGAGTCTCTCCCATGACCCATCACATCCAGTGACCATACTTCCTCACCCCGACTTCCCAGGACCCAGGTTCGGAGATGAGACGACTTTCCCTCACTTCGATCCTACTGCTGCATATTTTCCTCCGGATGCTCCTGGCGGTGACGACACTCCTATGTGATGTGGACTTGAGCTGGTGGATTATGGATAGAGCTGATAGATAATGATCTATGATGTAGCTTTCTTTTATGTCTAAACTTTTTAGTTAGACATTTTATTAGCACTTTTTGTGATGATGATGATGATTGTATCTTTCTTTTTATGCATGACTTTTTCAGTCTTTTCAGTACTAGTTATTTTTATGCACTTTGTGGAACTATTATTTTTTGGTGAAATGTTGTCATCTCTTTAGTATCACTTTATCTGGTTGATGAACTTTGTTGGCTTCAAACATTACGGGGGAGCCAAAACCATTTTTTTATTGACAAAGGGGGAGAAAGAGTACAATACCAAAATCAACAATCAAAGAAAGACAACCACAACCATTTTTTTCAGGTATATTTATTTGTTCTATTTTATATATATTTTGGTATAGACTCAAGTTGTCAACTATCAAAATGGGAGAGATTGTTGGCCCATTACATGGTCACACCCGATTTTAATAATCGACATGAACTTAAGTCAATACACAAAATATACGAACTACTGCTATTCATTTCAGGACTTGTGAAATCAATATCAACAAGCATACTACTGCATCATCAAGCACGTAAATCATCAGTCTGAAGCTTACTTTCATTGGAATCCAGTCCGAGTCATTTTACAATTTATTATGTATTTTATCTTTATTGAGTCTAGGATATAAATTGTAAGATCGACTAGGTAATACTGGCTTAGGTTAATCTTAGTCCACTTTTCTATAAAGCCTACTTATTCATACTCCATCCACAAAAAAGTTCAAATCCGTTTTTGTAACAGAATTTGACAAATGTTCAATATTTTCCTAGACAGAACTCAAACCGAGTTCGGCCCGAGTTCGATCTGTTTAAATTCAAATATTTGTTGCCTCTAAATCTGCATGCAACGTTCATATACGAAATCTTTGCATCAGAACTCTGCCAGAACTCTGCCCGAGTTCGGTTCTAGAAAACACCTATAAATAGAAGAGAGTTTTTTTATTTCAAATCATTCATTCATTCTTCATCTTCTCTTCTCTATTCAATAAGTGTTTTCACCCGATCAAAAGTTTTCATATCACACCTACACTCCTCTTAGCCAAAAGCCAGTAATATCTATTTCGATCTAGAGTCTTTTGGTTCTCAAGAGTTCTAAAGAGGTTGTTCAAAGTATAGAAATTATCTCTGTTGTGGAGCCGGTCATGCGCTCGTCCCCAAGCACGATGTTGTGAAGTTGGTCGTGCACTTGTCACCAAGCACGGTGTTGTAAGAGACTGCAAGCTCTCAATTAGCTTGTGCCTTAGTGGATTAACATCAAGCAAGAGTACTCTAGACTGGATTAGTCCTCTCATAGGGATACCAGTATACATCACTGTGTCACTGAGTTTGATCTCTCTATCTCTTGCTATATTTATTTACTGTCCTAGTTATCTGTTTAATTTTTTAAATTGGTGATTATTTTCTGCTGCACTCGCACTCACTCTATTCACCCCCCCTCTAGAGGTGCTCAACGGTCCTACAATGGGTTAGGCCTTCATGGTCATGGTTAGTCTCTAGGCTAAGCAACTCCAAGGTTACACTAGCCAAAGAACAAAATCACAAAACACTAATTCAATGATATTAAAATAATCAAAATCACTAATAAATCAATAACATGATTTAAACCTATTATTAAATAATCAATTTTATAAAAGTTTAAAATTATCCTCATTTTTGAAAATAGGCAATTATAAAAGTCGTGACATCGTATCTCAACTTTTGATATAAAAAGAATAACGTGATACGATAGATATGAATCAAGTACAAAGATCATTTCTCTTTCGAATAGATAGAAAAAGATTGTGCATATCATTCTTGTGTTCCCCAGGGATTCTCCTGGCACGAAACATTGCGATGACACACAACCCAAGGACATAGGCCTCCTTATAATCTATACAAAAAGATATTGAACTCTAAGGCTTGTTATGGAAATCCTTTAACGATTAAGTCCTTAATTGTTATTCTAAGCAAGTCTGTCTATGCTACAGTTTAGGAGGCTACTAAAGGTGTTGTAGGCTTTGCAGTGCTAATGCTAACTTTTTGTCCCTATATGTTTAGGCAATAACGGGATAACTATTCTACGCATAAATATCACACTAGTAAAGATGTGGCTATAACATCAAATCATGTCTTAGCAACTAATGAAGTAACTAGAATATTACCTGTTGCATCCGTAAACTCGGGAGGGGTGTCTAATACTATCATGGTGAATGCTCGTTCTTGCCTCGGATTATTTGCCTCATGTCTAAACCATGCTTCTTGGTTGGGTAAGGGTTTGGAAAATAACTAATGGTTTAACGCAAGAAATACCAAGTATATGGGTTAAGTAATCAAGATAAATAATTAGAGATCAAGGGTACATGATTCCTTAGAGAGAAGATTACACGATAGTCGTCTAGGTTAGCGGTACAAATGAAGGAAACAATTCTAATCATTCGCAAGTTTTAAATGATTAGAGGTTACGATAGTAGATCTAGGGTCGAGGAAAAGGACGAGTAATTCAAGGCAACGTTTATAGTTACATGTCTTGGTCGACGGCTAGCTACACTCGTGTATACACAACTATAATGGTCATAGGAGGATACTCTCTGCCTATCTATCTAATACGAGCGTTCGTCTTTCCAAATTAGGGAAAGACGAAAAACAATAAAGTGTTCAAAGAAGATGTTATTGAATACAAATAAGTGGTTCAAAGGCGACTGAATAGCTCAAAAGAGAGTTGTCACGGCAGGCGCGGATGAGATCCTAGAGGTCAAGTTAACTATATCTCAATCCACGCAGTAACAATATGAATAGCGAACCAAGCACACTAGGTTGATCAGACCATTATACACCAGTTCTGATTAGAAAATATGCTAGTGGGGTACCTCTAATAACATATATGTCATGAATAAGCTTGATAAAAGAACAGCTTGCAAAACGAAGCTATAATAGCAACATTAGTTGAGACAGTTCAAAACTATAAGCACAGAAGATAATGATTGAAAGAAATACAAAGAATTCAAGTTCCTTAAGAATCTAAGTCTTGTCAGGTGTTCGTGCCTATACAGTTGTCCTACTGTCTTCTTGACTAAGGTTTTGGTCAATAAAATGAGGTATGGTGCTCTAAGGATTTATAGCCTAGGTAATCTAAGTAGTATCCTCTATAATGGGTCATAAGGATGAACGAAATACTAGGTTGTGAGGTACTCTACCCAACTTATAAGAGTTCAACTAATAGTATAATTGAACCAATGAGGCCTACAAGTCATTCTTTCAAGCCCTATCAAGCACGAAGGAAAGATAAGCCTTACAATAGAAGAGATCAAGCAAGATGCAATCAATGAGTCAAGTGAGAGTTCAAAAATAGAATCGAGGAAGGAGGTCAAGTATGTGGATGAGATTTCTAATTTCTAATCCTATATGCAGGCTCGTATTAGCATAATTACGTGGCCGATACGATATTTGTGGACCTGCATGGGCCACCACAAAAACATGTAACATTCCAGTCCCAAAATATTTAGGACTAAGTACGTAGACATGCCAGCTGCATACATACGAAGTATACTCCAATATATGGGCACCTCGTATGTATACATAAGCTGTAAAATGCAGTAAACCAAAAGTAATCTAATCTCATCCACAAAATGAAAGAATAAAAGATATCATATAATCAACTTTGAAATATTTTTGTACAATATATTGGGCGGAGACAAATCTACTACCAACAAGTAAGGGAAGAAATATATGGAAAATGAAATGAGTTTGGTGAGCAAAGCGAAGACGATCCAAGTACAATCATCCTCGAAGAAATAGAGATGATCACGGCTAGAGCTAGAACATCTGCGAAAGACAAGAGCACACACCTGGAGGGATAACCAGGTCCTCGGAGGGACATAACAAGATACATAATATCATGCCATACAAACTGAATATAAAATATGTCATAAAGTCACAAAGTAAGGTAAAGTGTCCCAACCATAACATGGCCCAATATTCCATCATCGAAACAGTAGACTACCCCTACAACCAAACAAGGACAAGGGGTAGTGCACTATTCCGCGATGTGACATTGCCCCGTGCCATGACTAGAACAAAGTGTGACATGACATTAACTATGGTCACATAACCAATCTAGTATGCAATTTAGAAGACATCTCAATGTATGAGCAGGTAAAGGCTGACTCCCCCAGGACAAGGTAACAACTCACAAAATGCAAACGTCAAGTACCAATACTATCAGCTGGCATAACTCGAGGCTAGCAGCCCACGTGACCAATCAGTCCACATAGCTCGAGGCTAGTGACCCTCGCGACACGACTACCGTAGTAGACAGTTGCTACAGCTTTTGGTTTTGGGTAGCCCATACATCAAACTGTCTTCACCCTCCCAAGGGTCACTAACAAAAGGTAGTCCGCTAAGACTAGGTCTATATGCATATTAAAACAAAAGCAAGAAAAATAATTAAAAGCAAAATAAAGTAACTATGAACAGCAACGCATGGATCCAACTAAAAATAAACAAGAAATAAATATACAGTAAATAAAAAAGATGTAACTAATTATAAACAGTAAATAAGGCAAGGTATCTTGCATAAGGGTGGTGCGAGAAGCAGCAAAATCAAACAATCAGAATCGTCAGCACGAAAGTCAAAATCCACAAGGAGCTCCGTATGCTGAAACAAACATCACGAACGTGTTTGGTATAAAATATATGTCTTGGAAACGCCTGTCCAAAAGTCCAATTCTGAAACAGGAGCAAAATCGTAATTTTAGGTCAAAACGATGTCCGTCGTTGGATCCGCTTTGCACTGAAAAGCATGTCAGAACCTACGGTCTCTAAAGTCGTCAAACTATATGTCTATGGGTCCGGTTTGAGGAGGCAAACTCAACGGTATGTCAAATTTTGGATTCCGATGAGCCGTACACAAAATCACCCGTTGGATCGGGTCGTAGGCCCGCCAAATAGGCGTTCCAGTCGACCTTCTCAGAATCGGACCATTCTTGGCACACATGACCAAAATTTTGATACGGTCCTGTTGGCGCAAGTTTCGTCTCGAACTGACGATTGTGTACGAAGTTGGGGCCTAGTTTACAAAAGGTCGATACGGGGGTATCTTGACGGATACACACTGATTTCGTCGCGCACACGCAACAAAATCGAGTTTCGTCAGTTCCCATACGTCGGCAACATCCATACGTGCCTTTCGATGCATAAGTTTTGCGACCACATCGTCCGGTTTGTCGGGGCGCACGCCGTATAGGTAAGTTTTCTAAAAAAATTAGTTTTCGAGAATAAGTTTTTTTGTTGATTTTTGAAATAAAATAACTTCGTACATATCGATCGAAAACATGATCTACTAGATGGGCTTTATGCTCGTATATGTTGTTTATAGGGTTGTTTAGGTAGTTTCCTAAATCCTCTATTGTTCTGACCATAAAGTCCCTATCAAGACAGGGTCTTCAACCTAAAAAAAAAACCACATATATAACAGTCGCTTTTTCCTATATTCGCAGATATATTTCTCAGCAAAAACTTGAAGTTAAACTGGAACTAGTTTATGGAATTTGAAGAGGGTTATATGGCCTTTGCATGCGAGTTTACGGATCGTGAAACAATTGAGTAGGCTTTTAGAAATAAGGTTTGAAAGTAGGGTACCTGTTGTTTGAGTGTTAACAGAGCGATGCCCTGTTCCACGCGTGTCCAGCGACCGAGCGTTCGTTCGACGGCTCAGGGCAGCCATGCAGGAGGTCGACAAAAGCTTGGGGTGTTCTTCGAGGGTTGGCGCAGTATTAGGTTCGATCTCGAGCAGTATCCACGTGGAGAATAGAAGAAAAGGGAATTTTCGATGGTTTTAACATCTAGGTTTCGGTTCAGTTTTTATTTGGTTTTAAACAAATTTTTGAACAATTTGATTTGATCTTAATGAGAATTTGGTTGGGATTAAGCTATACTAGGATTGGCTAAGAGAGATTTAGGTTTAGATTTGGAAGATTTGACGGGGATCAGAAAGGTTTGCAAATGATGAAAGAAGCAGTCAGTTGCTTCTTTGCGCCTGTGTGTGTCGGGTTTTAAGGGGGAACTGTTCCCCCACGTGGGGAATAGTGGGCTTTCACAAATTTTGTTTTTATTTTAAGTGTATACAGTTATTGAATATATATATATATATATATATATATATATATATATATATATATATATAAGGGGGAACTGTTCCCCCACGTGGGGAATAGTGGGCTTTCACAAATTTTGTTTTTCTTTAAAGTGTATACAGTTATTGAATATACTATATATATATATATCTCTCAAAATTCCCAATCAACCATATAAATAAACAAATAAATATATTATAGTATTCTAGAAATTTTATAAAAAAATATAATAAAAATTTATTTATAATAGAAACCATCTATTTGTAATGTTTATTAATTCTCCATCATTATATAATAAAATTTCTTTATCTATAACTTTATATTTTAACTATAATAAATAAAAGTCCACAAATAAATAAATAAATAAATATATATATATATATATATATATATATATATATATATATATATATATATATATATATATATATATATATATATATATATGTTCAAAATAACAAATAATTTCCTAGAATATTTGCAAATCCTTGTTCTTACAAATTTTATTTATTAAGAATCTCATACTTGATAGTTCTTAATTAAAATAAAAATATTAAACAATTTCCAATAATTCAGAATATAATATGACCAATCTGATTCCCTAAAAATAAAATAATAATATAAGTAGGAAACAAAATTCTAGCTTTTTAGGGGTTTTACAAATGGTTACAGTTGATATCTAGCGATTGACCTGTTTAGTCGCTGGGTAGTCGCTTCGTTGTCGCTGGTTAGTCGCTTCTATTATTTTTCCAATTTTTTTAGTCGCCGGTTAGTCGCTATTCCATCGCTGAATCATTTTTTCTTTCTTTCTTCCAAATTTGTAGGAATCATGCTATGCACATCCTGTAAGAGTAGTATAAACAAGTCCACAATACACATAAATATAATGCAAACAACTTTTAGCACCACAATAATTACCAATGATATAAACAAAAATAATTACATACACAAAGTACATAAACATAGAAACTATATCATAGTCATGTCAAATATGTCAAACATCAACCATACATCATCTATACAAAAAGATAAACTATACAACATTCACAAAACAATATGTCCAACATCAACCATACACCAACTCCTTAATATGTCTCAGTTGTCTCTGAAAATCGAACATCATGGTGGTCATCTTCTCCATAGTAAGAACGTCAGTAGAAGGAGTAACATGTGCAGGATTGGTAGTAGGCTGTGCAGGTAGAAGAGCTCGGGAGTATATCGACGGTTGCGATGCTAATGACCCGGTACCGTACTCGCTACCGCCCTTTCTTCTCCCAATAGCCTGTACCAACGAGTCATTTCATGGAAAATTTATAATGGAAATATTTTCCATGAAAAAAGTCCAATCAAACACAGTAATGTAAATGATCATGAAGTTACCAGGTATCATAATGTTACCACATGAAGTTTTTAGCCAATTATGATGTTACCAATTCATAAGATTTTTAGCCAATTACAACACTTTAATAAAAAAATCAATAAGACACACTAAATAACACCAAAAGTAGTACACCGTCAACCTACAGGAACAAAATAAGAAGAGAAACAAGTTAACCAAACAGTAGCAAATATGAGAGAGCATCAAAAATAGTTATATTAATATAGTCTGTAAGAATGAGAGAAAATTATGAACATAACAAGAAAAAAAAGGAAGAATTAAGTTATAGCAATACATACAATCTCTACAAGAACATGAAACTTACAGGTAGGAGTGGCAAGCTTGAGGGTTCGGAAGCAGATATCATAAAGAGCCTCGTTGTCCAAGACCATACATGGAAGAGGGAAAAACAGAGAATGTCATCATGCGATCAGGGTATTCCTCTCTAATCTTCGAGATGAGAAGGGTGCCCATGCCAGATCCTATGCCTCCTCCCAAAGAATGACAGACTTGGAATCCTATATATAGGGAACAGAAAATATACAAACTGTAAAGAGGCAAATCATGCAACAGTTTAACTACTACACGGATCGGACCAGGTTCCACTTAGCACAAAAGGGACTACAATATCTTATATAGGGAACAGAAAATATACAAACTGTAAGGAGGCAAATCACGCACCGGATTCCACTTAGCACTATAATTAGTGCTTAAAAGCACAAGTAATGTTTCATCGTAGCAATATAATTAGTGCTTAAAAGCACAAGCAATGTTTCTTTAAGTAGGAGGAAGCAAGAACAGGAGAACATTATATAATAGCTTTAAAAGGCAGAGAAACCTCTATACATTGCTTACATGTGCACCCTTTGATTGATAATATAATTTATATTAGCACCAGTAGCAGTGTAAATGAATAAGACATGCTCTATACATCATGCCTTCCTAAGGAAGAAAACTAGGCTGAAAAACTCGTCTCATACTCCTTATAAATGAATTCAAAGTGAATTAAGCTCTAGTTTTACTTTTTATTGATTTTACCAGAAATCCAACATGGCAGAATTATAGAGGTCACAAGATGAGAATATAATATCTGTTTGTGATGTAAATTGCAAATTCACACAATATAAAACACATGTTTTGGATGATTATAAGCTATAATCTACATCGAATCCTCATCTTGCTATTTAGAATTTGGAACTTTCCAATGTGAACTTCGGAATAGCCGAAGGCACCAGAAAGTTTTAATTTATTGCACTTATATATATTAGATGCGGAAGAGTAAGATGATGGATTTACCATGTTGACAACAATAAGAAATCTTGCATCAGGACTAGCAGAATGGAATCTCATTTTCACAGTAATTTTTCAATAATTTATTATGGTAAAATAATATACAACAAAAGTCCAGTAGCTAAACATATATTTATTGACTCGCCCTTTAATATAAAAAAGCACATCTATGCAATACAGAGTCTAGCTATTTAAACTAATTCCACCATAATGAAAAATATATGTTATTTCCATGAAGTATTTGTTAACATGTGTCATTTTCCAATTAAAAAGTTATAAAGAGCGCTATAGGTTGTATCTGATATTGAACAAGTTTAGTTATCAGGATTTTTTATGCTTACTGTGCCAAGAATTTGTTGTGCTTGCAGGCGACCAGGTTCACCTAAATTTGTACGCTATGTTATCTGAAAAATTTCCAAGGATATTGCTTCCATCAACCTTTGCTTGTCCAGATTATCGTGTCGGCTGTCTGAGTTGATACAAATAATTGAAAATTCCTTTAATGAGAACAGGTGGCCTGAAAATTCCTCTATCCATCATAATGGACATATAAGGGAAATTTAGTTGAGATAGCATAACATCAATTTTTGATGTGCCGTGCTTCCTGGCTAGGAAAAGAGAAGCATCACGCAAACAAAAGCAAGGGATAATTGAGCTATTAAATTGAAGTGCAACCATGTAAAGATGAAGTTAAAAGTTTTCCATCGGCTGGGAACTACTTGCTGCTGTGTACTCATCGGCTTTCAAGGTTGTGGCAGTCCAATTTGGTGCAGGTTCAAACTCAATGCATGCCTCCATAAAGGTAATACACTGAGGTGGAAAATAAACCAAATGTAAAAATTATGGTGGAACTAACTACTGTAAGTGCTGATGCATTTTCTTCTTCCATGTCTTGCAATTTTTATCAAGAAGCAAATACAAATCCAAATAAAAATTTTGCTCTATGAAGAAAAACGTTTGTTGCAATTTTTATCAAAAAATATAAATCAAAACATGTTACCAAATTTTGGCAATAAAATTGCAAATCAAAGCATAGTAATTAATTTTAAAAATATTTTCTTTTATACCTGATCCACAATGAGGATTAGGGCGTCGGGGTGGAGGGGGGAGGTCGTCTGTGGGTGGCGGAGGAGGGTGGTCGTCTGCTCGTGCGGCTAGATGGAGGAGGAGAAGGAGGAGGTGGGTGGTCGTCTGTTCGTGCTATGGTCGTATGTGGGCGGCGGTGCTCCAGTATGGGCGTCGAGGAAGAGGGAGTCGAATGTGGGCGGCGGGGATCCGGTGTTGGCGGAGGGGCATCGGTGCACCGGAGAAGGATTTTCAGGAGGAGGGTGGTCGGGAGGGGGGATAGGTCGGCTGTAGGATTTTGGGGGGAGAAGATTGAAAGAAATTGAAAATTTTAGGTTTGGGGGAAGAAGAATTTTGGGTCAGATTTTGGAAGAGACTGACAATTTTGTCGCTAAAATGTCGACTCTAAAATAAAAATATTACCGACTCGTCAGCAATGAAAAAGTTCAGTCACTAAATTGTCAATTACTTTTATCTAAGTCACTAGTTAGTCGCTAAAATAAAGATATCATTTAGAAATTTATCAACCCACTAGTGAAGGAATTGCGATGAACTATCTTGTCATTAAACTAAATTGTCAATTACTTTAATATAAGTCACTAGTTAGTCGCTACTTTAGCGACGAATATAGGTTAGTCGTTGGGTTAGTCGCTAAATTACCGTAATTTTGTAGTGACCTATTATGGTAATTAGACTAATCTCTATTTATTAATGGAATGACTAAATGGAGTCTAATTAGGTCTAGTATAGAGTGTTGGTCCAAGTGGTTCGATCAAATTGTTGGGCTCTAAGGTCATGTCAAGTCTAATTGGGTCCACTAACACAAGTCTAATAAATAAGATAATCCACAATCCAACTAGTCACCTGGTCTATTCTTACTTGCTAGCACACAACCAATACATATAATAATAAATATTATCATCACTAATAAATTTATCAAACAATTATTAAAATGTCAAAAATACTCGCCCGGAATTAGGTAGTTACAAAAGGAAGAACCATAAGTAACTACACATCGTGTCAGAAATGTTACACCATGACCTATATTGTCTCGTCGTTGTTGGAGGGTTGTGATACAACCTGACAGATTTGTGTTCTTGGGAGAGTCATTAAACTTCATCCCTGAGGGACGAGATTATGATCCCTGTACCTATAATAAAGCACTCCAAGATAAAGATGCAGAATCTTGGCATAAAGTAATGCTATCGAAAATAGAATCAATGGATTCTAATAAGATCTGGGAGCTTGTAGAACCACCCACTCATGTAAAATCCATTAGATACAAGTGGGTCTATAAGAGAAAAAGAGGAAGAGACGGTAAGTTTGAAACCTTTAAAGCAGAGCTTGTTGCAAAAAGTTTTACTCAAAAAGAAGGTATTGATTATGAGAAAACCTTTTCGACAGTAGCATGCTTAAGTCTCTACAGATTCTTTTATCTATTGCAGCTCATCTCGATTATGAGATTTGGCAATTGGATGTCAAGATAGCTTTCTTTAATGGAAGTCTTGAGAAAAATATCTATATGAAGCAACCAGACCAGTTCATTAAAAAGGGCCCAGAGCATCTTATTTATAAGCTCAAAAGTCCATTTATGGACTTAAAACAAGCTTCTAGACCTTGGAACATTCATTTTGATCAGGTGATAAAATTCTATAGATTTCATCAATATCCAGATGAATCTTGTGCATACAAAAAGTGAGACGGAAATGTAGTGGTATTCCTAGTACTTTATCTGGATGACATCTTTCTCTGAAAAAAATATGAAGGTGTTATCTAATGTAAGGGTATATTTTGTTGGCACAGTTTATTTTGATAACATTAACAACATCTTCGTAGTCTAGTTTTCTCTGTCTTCAGATTGATATTAATTCAGAAGCTCTACTACATAAAGTCTGTCCATTCAAGACAAGTCATCAAAGCCTTGAAGACTGAAGCAAAGACCGGCGATCCTTGAAAGACGGCTCTCTACACTTCAACGTTTCGAGCCTGTACAAGGTCTAGGTCTTTCTGTAAACACTTAAGGTTGGATGACAAAACTAAAAGCCTTCTATTCTTTCAGTCAAAAATTAATGTGTTAGAGAACAGCATACCGACGGTATACTACGGCATACAGACGGTATACCGTTTTCATTGGCCACAAAACGTTTTGTGACAAATATCGGCATACCGACGGTATACTCCGGCATACCGACGGTATACCATTTCGCTTGACACAAAAATGTTCTGTGACAAATATCGGAATACCGATGGTATACTGCGGCATACCGACGGTATACCGTTTTGTGAGCCATAAAACGTTCTGTGACAAACATCGGCATACCGACGGTATACTATGGCATACTGACGGTATACCATTTTGTTTAGTCACAAAATATTCTGTGACAAATATCGGTATACCGACGGCATACCGCGGCATACCGACGGTATACCGGTTTACGAAATTTGATTTTTGAATGTATGAATACTAGCATTAAATGCTAGCATTAAATGCTCGTAACGGATATAATTATGACCGTTACTGTTCAGAACGGCATACCGACGGCATGCCGGTCCATACCGACAGTATGTCGTTTGGGCTGTATCCAGAGCATTAAATGCTACCTACTCTTGGTTTCTTTATAAAAGGAAGTCTTCTCTCTCTTAAAGAGTTATCCACTCTTTGCCATAAATTTTTCAACAACCAAGAGCTCCACCATTAATCTCTACACAAGCTTTTAATTGTCATCCATTCCCAAAGTGCTAGAGTATTCAAGAGTTGTACCTTTCGATCTTCAAGTGTTAGAAGATCAACAAGTTCTCTTCCTTTCCTTTTGAAGTTGGCGAGCCTTCGTAAGAAAACTCGTGTGTAAGAAGTTGGCGAGTTCTTCGGATCCAAACCCGTGTTGAAGTTGGCGAGTTCTTCGGATCCAAACTCGTGTGTAGTATTTTACTAAATAGTGGATTTAAGCCGGAGAGAGTTCCGGGACTGGATTGCCTCTAGAGAGGATACCAGGATACATCGCGCGTTTGATTTTCTCTCTCTCTTTTTAATTGAAGAATATTGCTTGTTGTGTTTAAATTATTTTAGTTCTCTATTCACCCCCCCTCTACGGTTCTACAATTGGTATCAGAGCTTTGTTCTCTTGATTTGGATTTACACCCTTAGAGTGATCCATGGCCGCTAACCCTAGTATCAACACTTTCCACAATGAGGGACACTCCACAAATAGGCCTCCCCTATTTGATGGAACCAACTATAACTACTGGAAGATTAGGATGAGCATTTATCTGAAGTCCATAGATTTCGATTTATGGGATTGTGTGATAAATGGTCTTCCTACTCCTTCCGGAGTTATTGAGGATGTAGTTTCTGACACCCTTAGAGACAAACTCACTGAGAATGTCAAGAAGCTTGCTAGTCGAGATGCCAAAGCTATGAACGCTCTTTATTGTGCTCTCGATAGCAGTGAATTCAATAGAATCTCTACTTGCAAGACTTCAAATGAAATTTGGAAGTTGCTTGAAGTCACACACGAGGGTACATCACAAGTAAAAGAATCAAAGATTAGTAGACTCACACAAGAATATGAATCTTTTAAGATGAAACAAGATGAGTCTATTACTTGCATGTTCACTCGTTTTGGTGATATCATTAATCCTTTTTCTTCTCTTGGTAAGGAATATCCTGCTCATGAAAAGATTAGGAAGATTCTTAGAGGATTGACCAAAGGATGGAGTCCTAAAGCTACCGCCATCATTGAAAGGAATGACTTGACAGTCATGAACCTTGAGACCCTCATGGGGAAGCTTATGACTCATGAACTTGACATGAAAGATCAAGAAGAATCTTTTATGCAAGAGAAGGAGAAGGAGAAGGCTAAAGAGAAGGAGAAGTCTCTAGCTTTCAAGGCTACAAAGTCTTACTCAAAGGATAGCTCCTACGACAACGAGTCGGATGACGATGAAGAAATAGCTCTCACAGCTAAGCACTTCCGAAAGTTCCTCAAATTCAATAAAGTCAACCGCTTTAGACGGGACAACGATGAAGATTCGGCATGCTACCAATACAGAAGAATCGGTCACATCAAGAGAGATTGTACCATGACAAGAACAGACTCAAGCAAGTACGAAAAGCCTAGCAAAAGAAGCTCGTCCTCCAGGAAATTTGCCAACACAAGCATTTGGTGTGAGAGTGACGCAAGCGACTCCGACAACGACAAAGATTGCAAACACAATGCAAACGTTTATCTCATGGCAACCGATGAGGTACTCGATGATCTCTCTCTAAATACTCTTACTTATGATGACTTGGAAAATGTTATACTTGAATTACACGAAGAACACAAATGTGTTAGAAATAAGTACAAGAAATCTCTAAAAGAGGTTGATGCACTTCAACTTGAAGTAGAAAGACTCTCCAGCATCATTATTGATGTAAAAGGAAATCTCCTGCTTCTGACACGGATAAGATAGAGTCTTTGCGACTCAAGTTTAAGGAATCCCTTGTCACCATCAAGAAAAAGGATGATGAGATTCAATCCCTCAGAAGGGCTTATGTTTTTGTTATGCATAAAGTTCAAGATGCGAATAAAAGAGAATATGATACTTCTATTAAGTATGATGATCTTCTTGTGCAGAGTAAGAGATTAGGTAATAAGAACACTACTCACACACATGCTCCAAGACACCCTTACACCCATCAAAATATTAGTCATACTTCTTACATGAACAAGAACACTACACAAAAGTCCTTTTCTAACACAAGAAAAGGACCGTTTGTTAAGAAGAACACCTCACATCATGCATTCTATTATCATCATCATAACACTCATAATAGAACTCCTCGCACTAGAGCTTCACATGTGCATAACATTCACTCATTTTCTTCTAAATCTTCTATAATGTGCAACTATTGTGGTTTGCTTGGACATACTTCTAATTATTGTCATACAAGGAAACAAGTTGATATGAAAGTTTATAAATGGGTTCCTAAGACTAACAATCAAGGACCCAAACGATCATGGGTACCAAAATGTTCATCTTTAACTTATGTTGTAGGTGAAGAATCCTTCTCATGCTAGAAGCAAGTGGATTCTCGATAGCGATTGTTCACGGCACATGACCGGTAATGCTTCACTATTTACAATGCTATCGATGAAGAAGGAAGGACGCGTCTTCTTTGGTAACAATCTTAAAGGTCACATTATAGGAAACGGTAATATCAGTTCCCCTCCTTATCCTTGTATTAAGAATGTGTGTCTTGTTACAAATCTCAAACACAATCTTCTTAGTATTAGTCATCTCACCGATAATGGTTATGATATTAAGTTTGTTAAACTCAAATGCTTCATTACCGATAGCTCTAGCGGATCTATTGTTTATGATGGCATTAGAGAGAACAATATATATGTTCTATATTTTATTGAAGGTACTAACAATGACAGGTGTCTAGTTGCAAAGAACGATGAAAGTTGGCTTTGGCACATGAGGCTCGGACATGCCAACATGGATACCATCTCTCGTCTTGCAACCAAGAAGCTTGTAAGAGGACTTCCAAGTATCCCTTTCAAAAAGGATATGGTGTGTGAAGAATGCGAGAAAAGTAAGTTGACCAAGTCATCTTTCAAATCCATCAACTTTGTGAGTACCATTAGACCACTTTAACTTATTCATATGGATCTATTTGGTCCTAGTAGAGTAGCTAGTCTTGGAGGCAAGCTTTATGCTTTTGTTTTCGTTGATGATTTTTCGAGATTTACTTGGGTTATTTTTCTTGCTTGTAAAAGTGATACTTTTTATAAATTTGTTGCTTTTTGTAAACATGTTCAAAATGAGAAAGGCATTTATATTAACAAGATTAGAAGTGATCATGGAGGAGAGTTTGACAATGTCGATTTTAAAAGATTTTGTGAAAAGAATAATTTTGGTCCTGATTTTGCTTGCCCTCGAACTCCTCAACAAAATGGTGTTATGGAGAGAAAGAATAGAACCCTTGGCGATATGGCCCGGGTTATGTTAAACCAATATAAGCTTCCCCAATATTTTTGGGCGGAATCCGTTAATATGGCATGTCATGTTATAAATAGGGTCTTGATTAGACTTATTTCAAAAAAGACTCCTTATGAGCTTTGGTTTGATAAAATTCCCTCTATTGAATATTTTAAAGTTTTTGGATGCAAATGTTATATTTTGAATACTAAGGACAATCTAGGCAAGTTTGAAGAAAAAGCCTATGAAAGAATTTTCCTTGGCTACTCAATACATAGCAAAGGTTTTTGTATTTTTAATAAAAGAAGTCTTGTTGTCGAAGAGTCAATTAATGTCTCTTTTGATGAACTTAACTCTTCTACATCCTCCTCATCCGATGATGTTGATGACATCTCGTTTGGTTTGGAGAACTCTTCTATTGGAGATCCTCGTCATTCTTCATCTAACAATAAAATTGTGACTCCTCCAACAAAAGATTCTCCGCCACTCGAGCCTCCTCAAAAGGATCTCCCAAAGGAATGAAGATTTGTCCCTAATCATCCTAAGGAGCTTATCATTGGGGATCCTTCTTCCCGTATTAGTACTAGATCCTCCACTCGTGATCTTTGTGCAAACATGGCTTTTATTTCTCAAATAGAGCCTAAAAATATTAATGATGCTTTTCATGATGAATTTTGGATGATAGCGATGCAAGAAGAGCTAAATCAATTTGAGCAAAACAAGGTTTGGGAACTTGTCCCTAAACCTAGCAACCACCCCATTATTGGCACTAAATGGGTGTTTCAAAATAAACTTAATAAAGATGGGTTAGTAACTCGTAACAAAGCCCGATTGGTTGCTCAAGGCTATAACCAAGAGGAAGGCATTGACTACGATGAAACCTATGCTCCGGTTGCTCGTCCTGAATCCATTCGTATGCTATGTGCTTTTACTTGCTTTAATGACTTCAAACTTTTTCAAATGGATGTAAAAAGTGCATTTCTAAATGGTATTATTAAAGAGGAAGTTTATGTTAAACAACCTCCTGGCTTTAAAGATTTTCAATTTTCTAATCACGTGTTCAAACTCCACAAAGCCCTTTATGGCCTCAAACAAGCTTCTCGTGCTTGGTATGAGCGCCTTAGCTCCTTTCTTGTTTCACATAATTTTTCTAAGGGCAAAGACGACACGATACTTTTTATCAAATTCTATAATGGCACTCTTTTATTAGTTCAAATTTACGTCGATGACATTATTTTTGGTTCTACTAATAATGCACTTTGTGTATAATTTGCTAAAGTAATGCATGATAAATTTGAAATGAGCATGATGGGTGAACTATCATTCTTTTTGGACTTGCAAATCAAACAAGGACCCAAAGGAACCTTCATCAATCAAGCAAAATATACAAAGGATCTCCTCAAGCATTTTGAACTTGACTCATCCAAATCAATGAGGACTCCTATGGCAACAATGACAAAGCTTGACAATGATGAAGATGGCACTTCGGTCGACATTCGTAAGTATCGAGGTATGATCAGTAGTTTACTTTATCTCACTGCTAGTCGACCTGATATCATGTTTAGTGTATGTCTTTGTGTACGATATCAAGCAAATCCAAAGGAATCACACTTATGTGCCGTCAAGCGTATTTTTCGATATCTCAAGGGCACCGTTAATATGGGCCTTTGGTATCCGAAATCTTCATCCTTTGAGCTTCACGGCTTCTCGGATGTAGATTTTGTCGGATGCAAGATTGACCAAAAAAGCACTAGTGGCACATGTCAATTCCTTGGGAAATCCTTAATATCATAGTTTAGTAAGAAACAAAATTCTGTTGCTCTTTCAACCACTAAGGCCGGGTACATAGCGGCCGGTTGTTGTTGTGCACAAATTCTTTGGATGTCACAAACACTTGTAGACTATGGCATTTCTAATATTTGCACCCCTATAAATGTGATAACACTCGCTCGATAAATCTCACAAAAAATTCGATTTGTCACTCATGCACGAAGCACATTGAAATTAGACACCATTTTCTTCGTGACCATCAACAAAAGGGGAATATCCGCCGTGACTTTATTGACATTAGTTATCAGTTAGCCGATATTTTCACCAAACCCCTCCCGAAGGATCGTTTTATTTTTCTTTGCAAAGAATTGGGCATCATTAATTTCGACACTTAGCTCATCTCCAACGGCACACCGACGGTATACGGCGGTATACCGACGACATGCCGATTTTGATTCAGAATTCTATTATGTGTAAAAAATCGGTATACCGTCGACATATGCCGGCATATCGATTTTGATTCAGAATTCTATTATGTCAAAAATTGGTATACCGTCGGCATACGTCGGTATACCGACGGTATGCCGTTTAGAGGCGGACTGCTGGTATCACATCTGTTCGAGCCCCACCACTCTTCCACTTTCTCCTTATTCCCTTCTTCTCTCTTAACTACCCATCACATCAACCCTCTCTTCATTTATTACACATCCCATCTTCTCCACTTCCCAATACCCTAATATCCCACCCTTTCCTCTCCCCCATTAACTACCTCTATTATTTCTTTTCAAACAAACACACTTCCCATTTTTCTTTCTAACCGTTCAAAACCCATCCTCTTCCACACACTTCTTTAAAAACCCCATTTTATTCTTCATCCTCTTCCACGTTTCAAAATCCTCTTTCCTCCTTCAAACTCCTTCCATTCTTCCATGGCTACCCACAAGCGTCCTCGCTTCTCCTCCACCGTTGCCAATCCTTTCACTCCTGTGCCTCTCTTCCATGGCTATGACCAGCGGATCTTTACCTTTTTTTTGGCTGCCGACGCGTGGTTCTAGCATTTCGTGCACCATAATGTCTACAAGGGGTGCACCATCAACTGGAACCTCTTTTCCGGCCATCTCTCTCTCTTCGAGGAGGCCGATCTCTCTTCTCTCCTTCTGGTCAGGTGACTGTCTACACCGCCGCGGTGCGTTTGTTCTACTGCAACATGGTTCCTGACATCGAGAACGATGCCATTGAGACGATGGTGAACGAGTGCCACTTCTGCCTGACGGCTCGTGACATCGCTGGCATTCTCGGCATCCCTGAACGAGAAGAGGCTCTGCCGGCCATGGCTGCTCTTTATCCTTCAGCCGAGGTCTCCTTCGACGAATTCTGCAGAATCATCTACAAGGGACCCAATCCTTCGACCATCCTAGCCCTTTCCTTCCAGTTGGAGCCGTTCTATTACGAGCTCCACCGGATCGTCTTCCATATGATCTATCCCAAGGGCGGCAACTATGATGCCATCACCGCTGAC
This sequence comes from Iris pallida, assembly GCA_029216955.1. Taxonomy (NCBI): domain Eukaryota; kingdom Viridiplantae; phylum Streptophyta; class Magnoliopsida; order Asparagales; family Iridaceae; genus Iris; species Iris pallida. The sequence continues at coordinate 14,397,227 of JANAVB010035018.1, forward strand.
GCCCTTGTTTGTATGTACTTTCTCTATTCGAAGAAGTCTTGGTCCTTTCCTAAGACTCTTCTCAATGCCTTCTTCGGCGTTCTGCCCGTGGAGAAGCAGTCTCTTTACTATGGATCCTTCATCACCCTCATCTTGGAAGCGAAGGGCGTCGATCTCTCCCTCTGCCAGTCGGACGACGTCCCATATTTTTTTGCTCTTTCTCGTTCCCTCGGTGGTGCCTCCTCATCTCGTTCCTCCTCCTCCCAAGAGCCGCCGACCACTGCTCCTGCTGCGCCCACCTCTACTCCTCCTGCTTCCGGTCTTTACATACCGCTGACCCAGCAGCATTTTGACATGCACATGGCTCAGGCGGAGGAGCAGATGTTGGCCAACACTCGTGGCCTTGGAACCCTCATCCAAAGCCGCTTCCATGACCAGGCCTACTTCATTCAGCGCACCCTCCAGGACCGGGATGCATTTTTTGATCTCAATCTTCAGGATCCTATGTACCAGGCCTCCCGCTTCTCTGATCCCAATGCCTACAAATTTATGTACCCGAACGACATCGATCCTTTTGGTGCTTTTTGTCGGGCTCAGGATGGGGATAATGATCCGACCGATGAGTAGGCTACGGCTTCCTGTTGTTGGTGGTGTCGAATAATTGGCTGTCTTATTTTTAGTGTGTCTTTTGAGGTCCTTCGGGGACCAGTGTTTTGTTGGTTGTTGTGTGCAGTCCTACGGGGACTCTTATGTGTTTTCATCTTGTCTTGCCCAACTCTCATGGAGGAGAGTTTTTATGTATGTCATGTTTTATGAAGTGTCCTGCATGTTCCCAATTTACTACTTTTAATATATATGCATGCTTTTGTCTATCTTACTGTTTAAGCTTTTTCGTGCTCTATTTCTGTATTTTCCATCTTTGACTAAGTGACAAAGGGGGAAAAAACGTATTGAGGGGGAGTTGTCTACCTATGGGGGAGTCACTTCCTGAAGATGCTATCTCTCTATTTTGTCAATTATCAAAATAGGGGAGATTATTGGCACAGTTTATTTTGATAACATTAACAACATCTTCGTAGTCTAGTTTTCTCTGTCTTCAGATTGATATTAATTCAGAAGCTCTACTACATAAAGTCTGTCCATTCAAGACAAGTCATCAAAGCCTTGAAGACTAAAGCAAAGACCGACGATCCTTGAAAGACGGCTCTCTACACTTCAAGATTTCGAGTTTGTACAAGGTCTAGGTCTTTCTGTAAATACTTAAGGTTGGATGACAAAACTAAAAGCCTTCTATTCTTTCAGTCAAAAATCAATGTGTTAGAGAACGGCATACCGACGGTATACTACGGCATACCGACGATATACCATTTTCATTGGCCACAAAACGTTCTGTGACAAATATCGGCATACCGACGGTATACTCCGACATACCGACGGTATACCGTTTCGCTTGACACAAAAATGTTCTGTGACAAATATCGAAATACCGACGGTATACTGCGACATACCGACGGTATACCGTTTTGTGAGCCATAAAACGTTCTGTGACAAACATCGACATACCGACGGTATACTACGGCATACCGACGGTGTACCGTTTTGTTTAGTCACAAAATATTTTGTGACAAACATCGGTATACCGACGGCATATCGTGGCATACCGACGGTATACCGGTTTACGAAATTTAATTTTTGAATGTATGAATACTAGCATTAAATGCTAGCATTAAATGCTCGTAACGATATAATTATGACCATTACTGTTCAGAATGACATACTGACGGCATGCCGGTCCATACCGACGGTATGCCGTCTGGGCTGTATCCTGAGCATTAAATGCTACATACTCTTGGTTTCTTTATAAAAGGAAGTCTTCTCTCTCTTGAAGACTTATCCACTCTTTGCCATAAATTTTTCAACCACCAAGAGCTCCACCATTAATCTCTACACAAGCTTTTAATTGTCATCCATTCCCAAAGTGCTAGAGTATTCAAGAGTTGTACCTTTCGATCTTCAAGTGTTAGAAGATCAACAAGTTCTCTTCCTTTCCTTTTGAAGTTGGCGAGCCTTCGTAAGAAAACTCGTGTGTAAGAAGTTGGCGAGTTCTTCGGATCCAAACTCGTGTTGAAGTTGGCGAGTTCTTCGGATCCAAACTCGTGTGTACTATTTTGCTAAATAGTAGATTTAAGCCGAAGAGAGTTTCGGGACTGGATTGCCTCTAGAGAGGATACCAGGATACATCGCGCGTTTGATTTTCTCTCTCTCTTTTTAATTGAAGAATGTTGCTTGTTGTGTTTAAATTATTTTATTTCCCTATTCACCCTCCTCTAGGGTTCTACATATTTATCCTAATATTTTGATATGAAGGACTTGTAAGAAGCACGTCACATCCTTGGGGTCAAGTTCTTCGGGATCGTAAGACAATGATGCTGGTCTTATCTTAAGCTACATATATCGATAATGTACTAACTCATTTTGACATACAAAATTCTAAGAAAGGTTTACCTTTTAGGCATGGAATAGCTCTATCAAAGGAGCAGTGTCTGAGGACACCTAAAGAGATAGAGGATATGAAAGCGATTCCTTATGCGTCGGCAGTTGGAAGCTTAATGTATGCAATTCTATGTACGAGACCTGACATCTACTTTGTCATTGGCATGGTTGGTATATATCAGTCTAACCTACGACAAGATCACTGAACTACAGTAAAGTATATTCTAAAGTACCTGAAAAGGACTAAAGATTATATGCTGGTTTACCTAGAAGATAGTTTAGTGCCCTTAGGGTGTATAGACTCAAATTTTCAGTCAGATAGGGATTCCAGAAAATCTACCTCTGTAACGCCCGTAGTTCGTATTACGTATTTTGGTATATGTGTACGTATTTTGTCTAATATCGCATGTCTCATTGCATGGTCTATTTGCATGGTCTATTTTGGCATTTTATTTGCTTGGTTCGGTTCTGTTTGCTTGGTTCGATTTTGCATGTGGACTAACCCCACCTACCACCCACTCTCTTTCTTTATAAGCCACCAACCCCTTCCTCTCTCCTCATTCACTTCTTCATTACTTTTTCTTCTTCCTCCATTAACTCTCTCCACCTACCAAGAAAGGCTTAGGCAAGTGCAACTTGCTTCATGAAGGAACTTAAATTTTGTTGTTCCATTTTCTTCCTCACGAGATTCTAAGACACTTTTAGTACATAGCATTTTCAATTTCTATGGTTTATTTCTTGTAGATCTAAGTTTGTCGTATTTTTGGATTTCTTGGGTTTTGATCTATCAAATTTTATTAATTTCAATTTTTGATTGTTCCATGTTGTAGAGAATTTTATTCTACCCTATTTTGACCTATGGAAGTCCAAATTTGGACTTATAGTGAAGGTTTTATGGAGCTTGGAAGTTATGGATTCCATGGCCATCCTTCTCAGATTTTCGGAGAAGATGGGTATCCATCTACCCTTCCGCATAGATGGGTACCTATCTACTGCCATATGAGACCTCCATCCACTTTGTCGCATGGAACTCATCCACCTTGCCGCATATATGGGTATCCATCTACCCTGCCGCATGGATGGGTACCCATCTACTGCCGCATGAGACCCCCATCCACTTTGCCGCAGGGAACTCATCTACTCTGCCGCATAGATGGGTATCCATCTACCCTGTCGCATAGATGGGTACCCCTCTACTGATGCATGAGACCCCTATCCACTTTGCCGTATGGAACTCATCTACCCTGCCGCATAGATGGGTACCCCTCTACTGACGCATGAGACCCCCATCCACTTTGCCGCATGGAACTCATCCACCCTATAGCATAGATGGGTATCCATCTACCCTGTCGCAAAGATGGGTACCCATCTATTGCCGTAGGAGATCCCATCCACCCTTGGCCGCATAGTGCTTATTTTGGTTTTTTTGTCCTATTTGGCTGATTTATGGCCAGAATTTCTCCCAACTCCCAACATGAAAGTTGTAGATCTTTTCTTTGGCTTCAAGAATACGTTACTAACTATTTTTACAAGTTTTCTCATTTATGATGATGTAAGGATAGAACACGATAGTGGCCTATTAAGGTGCACCCTTAACCAGTAACAAGTAACATGACATGACAGTGGCCCGTTGTGGTGCATTCACGACAAAAATGATTGACAAGTAATATGGCATGATAGTGGCCCGTCGTGGCGCTCTCTTGATAAGTAAACCTGACATGATATACCTCGATATGCTGTTGCGACAGCTGGCATGACATGACAAGAATGAATGTCCTAGACACCATAGGCGATTATGTTTGTACATATAAACCAGTATTGTCTGGCATCATGTCTAGGACGGGGACCCGTGAGTACCACGGTCAGGGGTACCTACTGAAATTGGCTAAGGCTAATATGTAGAATAATCCAGTAGTCTTGAAGAGATTTCTCAGCTACAGGCAATCCCGTTATCTGGGCGCACAAGTGGACTTGTAGCCTGCCGACGAGTAGGGCACATTTGCAGCACACTGTCATGTGTTATACCCTTCATGAATGGATATTCGACCTGGATAACCTGGATGGTCTGCAGGGCTTGTGGCTGTTGGAATAATCTCATTGTATCTTGCTAGTAACTAGGCCTGTGATAACCCTAGTTAGTTAAAGTATCAAGCCGTACTTATTGCTTGGCCGTGGATGTTAGATGGAGTCTAAGCCTTGTCTTGTCCCAGTACCTGGTTACTTCAATAACTTGATTACTTATGTTTACCTTGTCAATAACTGATCAGAATAACTTCTCATCTCTTGATATTTATTGCCCTATTTAGATTTCATGTCTTAATTATCTTCTTATTTTATGTTCTGATATGCTGGTTTTAGTTCTTAAGTGAAGCCTCCTTTGTGGCACTTGCTCTTTCTGGGATCTGACCCAGCTGGTTTTGCGTGGCGAGATACCGGAGCAGCTCCAGAGGATCTCCCTACCTTCCTGCCAGATGGTGACCACCAGGCGTAACCCTGGCAACGAGTGGGTTTTATTTTTGCTCTCCCACTCTATTGTAAAAATATTCTTTTGAGGAGTTTAGCCGACGAGCACGTGTTAGCTCGATTGTACTTTACTTACAGTCTGCCTACGGGCTGTAGCATGATTAACAAATCCTACGGTTGATCATGTATGACTGAAACTCTTGCTAGTCTTTATATTTTGTATGACTAGCTTCATGATCATCCAAATATGTATTGTATGTGATGCCTTACTATTGTATATTTGGTGCTCTGACATCTTGTAACTGTTATTACTTTCTTGAGATTGAGACAGTAGGCTTGTTCATGACCATAAGTGACTGATGACTTGTAGTTAAACCCTCATGTATCAAGACAGCCGTGACCGTATAGAGAGGTGGGTTGCACTTTAATATACGTAGCTGGCTATGTCCGCCCCGCTCTCTAGTATTCTGGTTCTGGGACATTACATGGTTTAAGTGGTGGCCCTCTAAATTCCTGAATTTTTGACCTAATCACATACTTGTGTCTTTGATCTGTCCTGGTCCTTCCTTACTGTTCCCTGTGTCGTCTTCTTCAGCGGCATTATTTCTGGTCCTACCGATCGACAAGGTGGAGCACCTTCCGTGGACCCGCAGCAACCTGGAGATCAAGCCCAGCATTCAGGAGTAGCCTCCAGAGTCATGCCTACCGGGGGTCAAGAGCCACCAGTTCAACCAGTCCAGTCTGCAGAGCCTGATGATGGCACCTTGGTGGGTATCATCAAGACATTACTAGCATCTCAAGATCGTCGGGGCGACATCCTGCACTAGGCAGTACAAGATGCTCTTAGCAGAGGTGGTCATCAAGGTAACAGTGCAGCCAACAGCTTCAAGCGCTTGAACCCTCCCTTCTTCGACGGCAGTGAGGATGCTATTGCCGTAGATGCTTGGCTGTAGGATACAGAAGTGATTCTAGAAGCGGCAAAAACGCCCGAGAACGAGAAGGTGGCGATAGTACGCCTACAGTTATTGGATCTTGCCCGCAGCTGGTGGACAGCACAGGCTGTTGGATTAGTGGCACCTGTTGTGTGGGCAGTATTCCGCGAAAGATTCCAGACCAAGTACTTCGATGCTGTAGCTCGGTAAGATCTACAGACGAGGTTCACCAATCTGAAACAAATAGGCTGGACGGCCGATGGATATGCGGCCGAGTTTTCGAGACTTAGTCAGTTTGCTCCTACCTTGGTAGTGACCGAGTTCGACAGAGCCCAACGGTTCCAGCAGGGGATCCATCTTGAGATTTTATTGGCAGTGGAGCAGTTTGAGCATCAGACTTTTGATGCGATATTGAGAGCAGCCAAGAGGCACGAGTATACCTCCCAGAGGATCGTAGACAAGATCGGAGGTCGAAAGCGATCTCATGGCCAAATAAATCAGTCTTCAGCACCAGCCCCGGCAGCTAGGGCTTTGACAATTGAAACTCTGAGGCGGGCAGCCTCAGTAACGTCGGTTCAATATTCAACCCCGACGAACCCTCTGCAGCAGAAGCAGAAGCAGAAGCACTCTTCCGCAGTAGGATGTTTGCATTACGGGAAGCCAGGACATGTGGTGGCAGAATGTCGCAGGGCGCAGGGATTGTGCCTGGCTTGTGGAGCAGCGGATCACAAGATAGGATCCTGTCCGAATAGGGGTAGTTCATCATCGTCCAACTTTACTGGTCCTTCGGTGAGAGGACCAGCACCAGTCCAGCAATAACAGTATCAGCCTCAGAGGCCATTGCCGACGTAGGCACAAGCCTTCCAGCAGCAATACTTCTAGCAGTATGCACAAGCCCAAGCCCTGATTCAGAGCAGGTAGAAAGATTTTCAGCAGAGGGGACCCGCACCCATAGGACATGGCCAGGAGAGGCGATGACCGTAGAAAAAGGATTGGCACCAGGTGAGGTAGTGGCAGGTACTATTCTCGTTAACTCTTTTCCAGCATCAGCGTTATTTGATTCTGGTGCATCGCATTCATTCATGTCTGTACGATTCGCGACACAGATAGGACTAGAGCCCGAGTCATTATCAGTAAGGCTCAATATACTTACTGGTAACGGTCTTATGGGAGTAGATAGAGTGTTTTTCTCGTGTCAGATCGTAGTTAGCGGTAGAGAGTTTTCTGGTAGATTGATAGAGTTCCCAATGACCGATTATGATATGGTCCTAGGGATGGATTGGTTAAGGAACCAGTATGCTAGGATAGACTGCCATGTTGGCAGGGTTGTTTTTAGCATTCCAGGCAATCCAGAGTTTTCCTTTTCCCGAGGTGAAGTTGAACCTTCTCCTCCAGTATTGCGGATGGCAGTAGCAGCAGTGCAGTTACCCCGGATAGTCGAGGAGTTTTCAGATGTTTTCCCAGAAGAGCTTCCAGGAATGTCGCCAGAGCGAGAGATCGAGTTTACTATCGACTTGATCCCAGGGACAACCATAGTGTTGGAGAGAGTCTACAGGATGACGCCGCCAGAGTTAGAGATATTGTACAAGATGATTGAAGAACTCAGGACCAAGGGATTCATTCGTACAAGTGGATCGCCTTGGGGAGCCCCGATGCTTCTTATGAAAAAGAAGGATGGTACATCCAGATTATGTGTAGATTATCGTACCTTGAACTTAGTGACAATCAAGAATAGATACCCTCTTCCGAGGATAGATGACTTGTTTGATCAACTCAAGGGGGCAACAGTATTCTCGAAGATTGACTTGCGGTCAGGATACCATCAAATCAGAGTCAGAGAACAGGACATCCCGAAGACAGCTTTCAGATCTAGATATGGGCATTGGGAGTTCTTTGTTATGCCCTTTGGAGCAACCAATGTGCCGGCTATATTCATGGACCTCATGAATCGTATATTCATGCCTTATTAAGATCAGTTCGTGATTGTGTTCCTAGAAGACATCCTGGTCTACAGTAAGAGTGAAGCAGAGCATGAGCAGCATCTCAGAGTTGTCCTCCAGATTCTCAAAGAGCAACAGTTGTACGCGAAGTTCAGTAAATACGAGTTCTAGCTCGATCGTATTTCATACTTGGGTCATATCATCACCAGAGGAGGAGTAGAAGTGGATCCCCAGAAGATCATGGCTATCGAGACCTGGCCAGTACCTGGCACAGTTGCAGAAGTTTACAGTTTTTTTGGCTTGGCCGGCTACTACCAGCGATTTGTTTCAGACTTTGCTCGGATTTCAGCGCCATTAACCCAGTTGACCCGCAAGGATGTACAGTTTGCTTGGACAGCAGAATGTCAAGATTCTTTTGAGAAGTTAAAGTAAGGTTTGATGACGGTACCCATTCTTACGCTTCCAGATGGGATCGGAGGATTCTCAGTGTATTATGATGCTTCCGACGGAGGTTTGGGATGTGTTTTGATACAGCATGGAAAGGTAATAGCTTATGCGTCACGTCTACTTCGTGATCATGAGAGGAATTACCCAACCCATGACTTGGAGTTGGCAGCAATAGTATTTGCACTTAAGCTTTGGAGACACTACTTATATGGAGATAGGGTAGAGATTTTTACCGACCACAAGAGCCTGAAGTATGTGTTTACTCAGAAGGATCTTAACATGCATCAGAGGAGATGGCTAGAGCTGCTTGTAGATTATGACATCAACCTGCAGTATCATCCTGGAAAGGCCAACGTTGTTGCAGATGCATTGAGCAGGAGAGCTGGAGTTTATTTTCTAACAGTGCAACCAGAGTTATTAACAGATCTTCAGAAGATGGGTATAAAAGTTGTCCTTCCTACCAATGTGGCATTGATGGCCAGCATGCAAGTTCAGTCCAGTATAGTCGAGAGGATCCGGATGGCGAAGTCAACAGATTCAAAGCTTCAGCGACTCAGAACAGAGTATGAGGCAGGACGATGGCCAGAGTTATGCATTCATGCAGATGGTACACTTCGACAGGGTAAGCATCTTTGTGTACCCAGTAGAGATATCAGACATGAAGTCATGGCAGAAGCTCACAGTTTGCAGTATTCCATTCATCTCGGTGGCACAAAGATGTACCGTGATATCCATCAGCACTTTTGGGGGAATGGCATAAAGAGGGAGATAACCCAGTTTGTCTCTCGGTGTTTGGTTTGCCAACAAGTTAAAGCTAAGCATCAGAGACCGGCTGGACTTCTTCAGCCCTTGTCGATTCTAGAATGGAAATGGGAGCATATAACCATGGACTTTGTGACTGGATTACCTAGGTCCCCGACCGGTAGAGATGTTATTTTGTTTATTATAGACAGGCTCACGAAAGTGGCTCACTTTTTCTCGTTCAGAGTTGGTCAGTCGACGGCTAAGCTAGCAGAGATTTACCTCAGGTAGATCGTCAAATTTCACGGTGTACCAGTCAGTATCACCTCAGACAGAGATTCAAGATTTACATCACACTTTTGGCGCAGTCTGCAAGAGAGTTTGGGAACTCACCTCCAGTTCAGCTCAGCTTATCATCCGCAGACAGATGGTCAGTCAGAGCATACCATACGAACCTTGGAAGATATATTGAGATCTTGTACCCTCGACTTTGATGATTCGTGAGAAGATTACCTGTACCTGGTGGAGTTCTCGTACAACAACAGTTTCCAAGCCAGTATCCAGATGGCACCGTTCGAGGTACTGTATGGTAGGAAGTACAGATCCCCGCTAGCATGGGACGATGTTGGAGAGAGGCAGATGCTCGGTCTGGAAATGATTACTCAGACAGTTAAGGTGGTCAAAAGTGTCAAAGATCATCTTCGCATTGCACAAGATCACCAGTGCCATTGGGCCAATTCTCATTGGCGCCCCCTTAAATTTTCTGTCGGCGACTACGTATTCCTTAGGATCTCGTCTACCCGTGGCGTCATTTATTTTGGCGTGTGGGAAAAGCTTAGTCCTTGGTATATAGGGCCATTTGACATTCTAGAACGAGTAGGTGATGTGTCCTATCATCTCGCTCTTCCGCCGTCGTTACGTGAGGTGCATAATGTCTTCCATGTATCCCAACTACGACGGTATATCCCGGACCCGAGCCACATCCTGGATCATTCAGAATTGGTTGTTGGTACCAACCTTTCGTATAAGGAGAGGCCCGTATCCATATTAGACCGAAGAGAGAAGATACTCAAGAACAAGGCTATCAAGTTAGTCCATGTTGCTTGGGGTCATCACTCTTTGGGTGAGTCAACGTAGAAGCATGAGGATGATATCCGATCGCGATATCCCGAACTGTTTGACTTGTAAGGTATAATGTCTTCCTTATGCCTTATGCTCTCAATTCCTTCCTTGAATAAATGATTGTAAGGTGGACTGCTTAGTATAGCTTGTCTGTAATTAGTATAGCTTGTCCTTGCCTCTCTAGCTTCTTAATTAAATTTTGAGGACGGAATCCTTTTAAGGTGGGTAGAGTTATAACGCCCGTAGTTCGTATTACGTATTTTGGTATACTTGTACGTATTTTGACTCATATTGCATGTCTCATTACATGGTCTATTTGCATGGTCTATTTTGGTATTTCATTTGCTTGGTTCGGTTTGGTTTGGTTGGTTCGGTTTTGCATGTGGACCAACCCCACCTACCACCTACTCTCTTCCTTTATAAGCCACCAACCCCTTTATATCTCCTCATTCACTTCTTTATTACTTCTTCTTCTTCCTCCATTAACTCTCTCCACCTACCAAGAAAGGCTTAGGCAAGTGCAACTTGTTTCATGGAGGAAATCAAATTTTATTGTTTTATTTTCTTCCTCACGAGATTCTAAGACACATTAGTACTTAGCATTTTCAATTTCCATGGTTTATTTCTTGTAGATCTAAGTTTGTCATATTTTCGGATTTTTTGGGTTTTGATCTATCAAATTTTATTAATTTCAAGTTTTGATTGTTCCATGTTGTAGAGAATTTTATTCTACCCTATTTTGACCTATGGAAGTCCAAATTTGGACTTATAGTAAAGGTTTTATGGAGCTTGGAAGCTATGGGTTCTATGGCCATTTTTTTTTAGATTTTCGGAGAAGATGGGTATCCATCTACCCTACCGCATGGATGGGTACCCATCTTCTGCCGCATGAGACCCCCATCCACTTTGCCTCATGGAACTCATCCACCCTGCCGCATAGATGGGTATCCATCTACCCTGCCCCATGGATGGGTATCCATCTACTGCCGCATGAGACCCCCATCCACTTTGCCGTATGGAACTCATCTACCCTGCTACATAGATGGGTATCCATCTATCCTACCGCATAGATGGGTACCCATCTACTGCCGTATGAGACCCCCATCTACTTTGCCGCATAGAACTCATCAACCCTGCCGCATAGATGGGTATCCATCTACCCTGCCGCATGGATGGGTACCTATCTACTGCCGTATGAGACCCCTGTCCACTTTGCCGCATGGAACTCATCTACCCTGCCGCATAGATGGGTATCAATCTACGTTGCCGCATAGATGGGTACCCATCTGCTACCGCATGAGACCCCATCCACTTTGCCGTATGGAACTCATCTACCCTGCCGCATAGATGGGTATCCATCTACCCTACCGCATAGATGGGTACCCATCTACTGTCGCATGAGACCCCATCCACCCTTGGCCGCATAGTGCCTATTTTGGTTGTTTTTCTTGTCCTATTTGGCTGATTTATGGTCAGAATTTCTTCCAACTCCCAACATGAAAGTTGTAGATCTTTTCCTTGGCTTCAAGAATATGTTACTAACTATTTATGTAAATTTTCTCATTTATGATGATATAAGGATAGAACACGATAGTGGCCTGTTATGGCGCACTCTTAACCAGTAACAAGTAACATGACATGACAGTGGCCCGTTGTGGCGTACTCACGACAAGAATTATTGACAAGTAACATGGCATGATAGTGGCCTGTCGTGACGCACTCTTGATAAGTAAACATGACATGATATATCTCGATATGCTGTTGCGATAGCTGGCACGACATGACAAGAATGAATGGCCTGGACACCATGGGCGATTGTGTTTGTACACATGAACCAGTATTGTCTTACGTCATGTCTAGGACGGGGACCCCTGAGTACCACGGTCAGGGGTACCTACTGAAATTGGCTAAGTCTGATAACTAGAATAATCCAGTAGTCATGAAGAGATTTTCCAGCTACAGGCAATCCCGTTATCTGGGCACGTAAGTGGATTTGTAGCCTGCCGACGAGTAGAGCACATTTCCAGCACACTGTCATGTATTGCACCCTTCATGAAGGGATATTCGACCTGGATAACCTGGATGGTCTGCAGGGCTTGTGGCTGTTGGAATAATCTCATTGTATCTTGCTAGTAACTAGGCCTGTAATAACCCTAGTTAGTTAGAGTGTCAAGCCGTACTTATTGCTTGGCCGTGAATGTTGGATGGAGTCTAAGCCTTGTCTTGTCCCAGTACCTAGTTACTTCAGTAACTTGATTGCTTATGTTTACCTTGTCAATAGCTGATCGGAATAACTTCTTATCTCTTGATATTTATTGTCCTATTTAGATTTTATGTCTTAATTATCTTCTTATTTTATGTTCTGATATGCTGGTTTTAGTTCTTAAGTGAAACCTCCTTTATGGCACTTGCACTTTCTGGGATCTGACCCAGCTGGTTTTGCATGACGAGATACCGGAGCAGCTCCAGAGGATCTTCCTATCTTTCAGCCAGATGGTGACCACCAAGCGTAATCCTGGCAACGAGTAGGTTTTATTTTTACTCTCCCACTTTATTGTAAAAATATTATTTTGAGGCGTTTAGCTGACGAGCACGTGTTAGCTCGATTGCACTTTACTTACTGTCTGCCTACGGGCTGTAGCATGATTAACAAATTCTAGGGTTGATCATGTATGACTGAAACACTTGCTAGTCTTCATATTTTGTATGACTAGCTTCATGATCATCTAAATATGTAATGTATGGGATGCCTTACTATTGTATATTTGGTGCTCTGACATCTTGTAACTGTTATTACTTGCTTGAGATTGAGACAATAGGCTTGTTCATGACCATAAGAGACTGATGGCTTGTAGTTAAACCCTCATGTATCTAGACAGCCGTGACCGTATAGAGAGGTGTGTTACACTTCAATATACGTAGCTGGCTATGTCCGCCCCCGCTCTCTAGTATTCTGGTTCTGGGGCGTTACAACCTCAAGTTATGTATTTACCTTCGAAGGTGGAGCCATAGTATGGAGGTATTGAGTTATTTTTATTTAATTTTATTATTTTTATTTAATATAGTTATTAATTGATATTTTTCCACTTTTATTCATGATCATAAAATATATTCTTTCGTAGCTTTGATATTTGGAGCACAAGAAATGCCAAACTCTAGAAACTTTTTTTATGTGTTTTGACCTGGACAAGTTTATCTTCAATTTGGTATATCATGCAACTCAAATATATCTCCTTTTATTCTAATTGCTTCGCAGAACTTTGGGCCCAGTTTAGGCCAAGAAGTTATCTACCGTAAGACTTGTCGTAACTTTCAACTTGTTTTTTGGACTCGACCTGGATCCAATCTAATCGACCTAATATATGGTTTTGACTTATTTTTAGCATATTACACACATGCCAAGGGTGTGCCATACAATTTAGTTCTTGTACTTATTTTCAAATGGCACATAAGACCTTTTGTAGCCATTTTATTGCTTAATCGACCTATAAATAATTCCGGGGTTCAACCCTAACCAACCTAGCCTAGTGGGGACCACCTTAGGTTGCCAACCTATAATCTAGACTTTTTAGTTTGAATTTATTTGAATTATGCACAGCCATGTGCACAAATTCATGCACCGTTGACCAAAGTCAAACATCCTTTACTATATTAGGAAACCACTTGCACCCATTTCCATAATTGTAATTAGGAGGGTCAAACCTTATTCAAACCTCCTCAAATTAAACCCTAACCTTCCCCATATATTAACCAAATAAACTCTAATGACTACACCCTCTTCTAGCCTCCAACACACTTCCCTCTACTCCAACCCGAGAGCATAAGCGGCAGGCACAAACCCTAGCCACCCTACATGGCCGCCACCCTCATACCCCTTTCTTCACCTTTTCGCATGCAACCACAACATATTTTAGGCCTTCTCTTCCCCTCTTTCACCCTAGCAAATCAAGGAACCCCACGGGCACTTCGGCAAGGAGCAAAGCCCAATAACTTGGCGAAACTTCAACCAAAGAGGTGCTAAATTCACACAATAGGTATGCCTATCTTGTGAATACATTTTATCCACTGTGAGACTCGTCTCACTGTATCAGTATTTATATACGGATACGTACTTTTGTATTATATTTTCTTGATTTTTGGAACATTTTAATTTTTTTCCAACTTATAGATTTTCTTCTTGACCAACATATCGCCAGTGTACCATTATATGCCGACGGCATACCTGTCACTCCCATTTTCTGTTATACATATTTTCAGTGTACGTATACGAAATTTTGGCCCTTGTCAGGTGACCCGTATTTTGACTTGTCTTTCTTAGCCTTGCTTTGGTTTAATTTTGACTTGGTTTATTTTGGTTTGGTTCAACTTGGCATGAGTTAGTTTGGGTTGGGTTGAGATGAGAAGGGTTTTATATAAAAACCAACTTCTCTCTCTCTCCTTCATTCTTTATTTACTTTTTATTTTCTTTTTCTCCATTTACTCCTCCAAACCTAAGCAATTACATCTTGCCAAATCTTGAACTATGTTAATTTTGTTTGTTCTATTCTCTTCCTTTCATGATTCTAAGCCTCTTTAGAACTTGGAGTTTTCGATTTTGAAGCTTACATTTTTGTAGATCTAAGTTTGTAACTTTTTATTTTTCTTGGTTTTGATCTCTTAAACTTTGTTATTTTCGAAAAGTAATGGTTCCATGTTGTAGGAAATTCAATTCTACCCAATTTTGGCTTTTGAACCACTTGATTTCAATTTATTTTGAATTAGTTAAGCTATTTTCTTGTTCATGGGTTTCCCACACCTTTTGGTGCTGTCGGGACGATGAACAGTGCCGCGCGCAATGTATTCGCTGCCGCGTGCCCGCGCGCCGTGCTTGCGCGCAACGTGCGCCGTGGGCACTTTTGCCCTCACGCACATTGCAACTTGCGCGCCATGCGCCCGTGTATTTTTTTGCCGCGTGCCGTGCTTGTGCGCAACGTGCGCCGTGGGCACTTTTGCCCTGGCGCACATTGCAACTTGCGCGTTGCGCACCCGCGCATTTTTCTGCCGTGCGCCATGCTTGCGCGCAACGTGCGCCGTGGGCACTTTTTTCCTCGTGCACATTGCAACTTGCGCGCTGCGCGCCGTCCTTGCGCGCAACGTGCGTCGTGGGCGTTTTTGCCCGTGCGCAATGCGCAACTTGCACAGCCGCGTGCCCGTGCGCCGTGCTTGGGTGCAACGTGCGCCGTAGGCGTTTTTGCCCGCGCGCAATGCGCAACTTGCGCGACCACGCGCCCGCGTGATTTTCTACCACGCAACGTGCACCGTGCTTGCGCACAACGTGCGCCGTGGGCAGTTTTGCTCGCACAACTTGCGCAGGCCACTCCAAATGACTATTTTTGCTTCTTTGGGCTATTTTGTAGCTAAAATCTTGAAAAACTCAAAACATAAATGTTGTAGATCTTTGTCTTGCTTTCAAGAACATTCTTGTTTCACTTTAATCAAAGTTTATATGCTATAATTTCAATCATAGTTTTGATCTTTTGGCATATTTTCTGTACTTGACGTTTTGAGGTTTCTTCGACTGCAATAAATTTGTTAACATGATTTGATGATCTTGTACAGTTAGAAAATGATCGTACACCCTTTGCACACCTAACACTAGCACAGATTCAATTTGTTTTTATGCTAATTAGTTACTTTTACTTATCCTTTCTCACATGTCAGCACTACACCAAAAATGGCATTTAGGAACAGTTTTTTTATGTATCAAATATTTTTAGGAACACATGAGAACCGTTCCTAAAAGTGGCGTTGCAATATTTGAAACAATTAAAAAAATGTTTCAAATTTTAGTTTGGAACAGTTCTCAGACGTTCCTAAAGTAGATTTTGGAACACACAATTTGTTCCTAAATTATTGTTTGGAACATCTGTGGAGTGTTTCTAAAATTAAATTTTGAAACACATACAATATGTTCCTAAGTTTTTATTTTGGAACGCCTTCAAATCGTTTCTAAATGTCATTTTTGAAACATTTGCATCCATTCCTAAATGTAATTTGTAACATTTTTTATATCGTTTTGTGGCTTATTTTGAAACATTTTTTTAACATTCCAACGTATTTTTCTTATTTCAATTTTGTAGCCAAGTTTTATTTTGAACCACCATTATAAAGCTACGGAACATTAAAACACATAACAAATGGTGCAATATTTTTTTTTATACATTGCCCTAGTCAACATCCAAAATGACTATTAAATAAACCAAACATGTCAACTTAGTATAAATTAAACAACCAATAACATATCCCAAAAGTTTGATATTTATAAAACATCATCAAAAGTATATATAATGTCAAAGTTACAAATATTATATAAACTCTAGCTCAACCATAAAAGATTTTTTTTTACAAATGTAGTTGTTCGAAAGATGATTCCATAAGTTGTTCTCCCATCGAATGATAAAGATTTGAATAGTAGCAACTGGCAACACCTGCGTACAACAACATTATGAAACAAGAAGTCAAATTCAGGATATTAGAGAATAAAAGACTAAGTTGAACAAAAAAATGGGCTATATGGCATCTAGAATGCCAAATGTTTATGACATGACTATTTCAGTAAAAGCTAGGATTTATGCTGGCTATATAGCATCTAGACTGTTCAAATGCCCTCCCAGTAAAAGCTGGACAGTTCAATTGTTAGGATTTTCGGTAACTTTACTATGTCAGCACATTTATGGAAGAATCCAGTAAGCAAATCATGATGGGGAGAGTACTAGAACATCGTTTTTGACACAGCAGTTAATTGGTCTGCAGGTGGGGAGTAAAGGTAGCATATGGACGTCAACTAAAAAAATTGGACTTGAAGACTTGGATGATTGGACTTGAATATCATTTTTGACAACTATAATGAAGAACTAATATATACCCTTTAATCTAGAGCAATCAACTGAAGAATATATATTTACACAAAGCATGAAGGATCTAAAACATGGCAACTTTAAAGTTCTAAGGTTAGACCAGCTTACAAAAAAGTTTGCTGCATAGAGCTATAAATAAGGTAACACAAATATAAAATACAATCTTCCACCTTAATTTAATACCTGTGTTCGATGGTGCATAAAATCCAACAATATTTTTCTTAGGTATAGTCCTCCATCCTCATAGTAACATAATTTTATCATTCTTTTGTTCATTATTCTTTTTCATTCACAACAAACCTATCAATTGAAAGGCTAATAACCTGAATGATAAGATATTCAATATTTCTATTGTAAATACTCTTCAAAGGTATCTTACGTTTTTCTCTACCTTTCTTAGTCTTCACTCTTTTTCAGATCTATATCCATTTGTAAATAGAATAAATTGTGCGGCTTGAATCTTTTTTAGGCAGTAACAAGAAAAAGTTAATCATGTAAGAACTAAAAAGTCAGTTGCAGTTAGTAATCTTCACTCAGCACACAGATTTTATCCTATGCTGAATATTTCTCCAACTCAGCATACTTGTACACAGCAAAGAAGTGCACTTTAACTAAAATAGTCTCCCTTCAAGGATATACGTGCAGGTAGTGGCATTGGAAACTAAATCATGTTATAATGAAAAAGCTAAAACACAATGGATTAAAAAAACTATGTGAAACACAAGTCAAATGGATAAGATTCTTGACAAGGGAGTCTGTAAAGTACTAAAGATTGGGTTCATTTTTAACTTTTCTGAACTGTACTGTTCTTTGCAATACCTACTGAGTACTGACTATGGCCCTATAGGTCGTTTCCTACTGATTTATATAATTCCTCCTCTTCTCACATAGTGAACCTACATTAATGAGCCCAATATCCTCATAAAAAATGATCTACAACAAAGACAGTAAAAAAATAATAAATGACAGGAGAGCAGCCAACACCGTAGAAAGTAGAAAACAACACAGTGGTTAAAATCCAAGTATGAATAGCTAAAAGAAATAGGGTTTTTTTTGTCCAAAAAAACTCTAATTCACAAAAATCAATGTTTAAGTGAGCTTGACACTAAAAGAGAAACCACAGTACTTTAGTGATCTTTAACTGGTAAAAGTATCTAAAGAAATTTATCCATAAAATTTTGACCTACTTAACAGGGGAAGATGCTAATCAGCAGATACATCAATGAGAATAGAATACATTTAAATAAATCCATGGGCACTTTCGAAGAATACTAAACATTGAAATTTATAGTAAAAAATTAAAAAGCTTTACAAATGAAAATGGGCATTGTTATATTACCTCACCCCACCATTGTTGTGCCCTGGCTTCTTGGTATTACAAATATTACCCTTCATACGCTTCGCCCAATTAATGTTTCCACACCTGAAACAATAAGCCAAGTCATTATCCACCAGATATGGTAAGCAAAAAATTAAAAATATATCTAGCTATACAACTAGGTTTTCTTTATTTTATGGAGCCCATCTATATCAGTTCAAAAAAGGGTGTCTCATTGTCACGAGGCTCCCACTTATGCAAGATCTGGGGAGGGTCAGGATGTATGCAGCCTTCATCTATACCAATTCAGAAGATTATGAATGAAAGTAAAAATAAGGATAAAATTATAGGTATCTCCTTGTATAAGGAACTCGAGAAACTTCATAGAGGAACTAAAAGAAAACATGCTTAAAAGGAATAGCTTCTAATATGCTTAGGTGATCCGCACCTCAACATGTAAACATATAAAACTTCATAATGCCAACTAAAAGAAACACTCATAAATAATTTTAATCAGGTGTCAACAGGACACAAGATATCATCCAGACTTCTTACTATACGAAGTATTGGACTAAGACTGCACTGTAGGCTTGATGATACCAGGTTACACCAATAGTAACCAAATAAAGCATCAAATGTTATATGAAGCATAGAGTGGTCAAATTTTCAACCACAAACTTGTCATTTCTCCAAGCATTATTGCCAATTGCTTGCCTTCAATAATCACAAAAGAAAGCCGAAGTTTTAGAGCGCTAGCCAACTTGATGGCTATCTTATTCTGGAGGAAAGGGCACAAGTCAACCCCTTCAGCCAACAAGAAAGGTTGGATGTTTGGCCCTCTAGAATCGAGTATCACCACAGGCACAGGTCACATGGGTTAGGCAATGTAAAAAAATCATTATTTTGCAAAATCTTGTGAAAATCTTAAGACCATGAAGTGGAAGGAGATATATAAAAAAAAAACCTAAATCAAAATAATTTCAGCAGGAAGCAGGTTTCACGACTTGCTCGTGTTCGTAGAAAAATCACAATTTTATATCAAGATAATAAGATCCAAAGAATAACTTCAGCATAATCTGACAATTAGTTAACATTACTTCACAACAAAAATAAAATCTTTTATCCCAAAAGTTTTACAGTCAGCTATTTGGATCCTTTTCTTCCATTCAGCTCTGATAAGGGTCATGTCCTATAATAACATTAACATAAATTATATCCTTCTTTACAACCTCAATCCCAATTTGGCTTGGCCTACCCCAGTACCCCTAGTTCTAGCAAATTATTTGGCTCAGGAACCTTTCGATATGTTACTGACCAACAAATTACTGGATAATGAGCCAATCTGTAGATACATGTTATAGCTTCACTAAACTCAAATATGCCTTCCCAAAGGTAGCAACGTCAAAATTTGAAGTTAGCCTTGCAATGAAAATTTCTTTTGGGAAAAGAACTCTAGGATTCAAAAAAATTATTTTTGGATGAGTTGGAAATCTTGGGATATTATGAAGTTCTCTGCGATAACCATAACAGGTATGTCCATTGAGGAACTCCTATATAGTTCTCCAGATCAAACTATCAAAATGTATGTAAAAGAACACGTGACCAGTGAAGACCAATAATTTTGATTCTAGCAACAAATATCAAAATATATCATCAGGCCATGATTTGACTTTAATGAATTTATAAGATACGTCAAGGAGATAGACGCAAGTTCTATCTCCGGACCAATTTTAATGACTTCTCTCTAGATCAAACTATCAAAATGTATACATGACCATTATTCATCTATTCTCAAGTTCACCAGGATTTCAGTCAGCTTACAATGTCCTTCATAGAACTAACATGCAGATTGTATACTTAAATATTCTAAGTTCAACTCAAGTTTTATGAATCACTGCAAGGTTTCATTGACCAACATATAATATGATTTTTGTTCTACATACCACTGCTAAAAGACCGATATAGCTATGTAACAGTTTTGCAGTACATGTTATCTTCAAGTATTTTGAAGAACTTATCTAAATTTAATGACTTCTCTCTGGATCAGACTACCAAAATGTAAAATCGCACATGACTATGATTTCAGTCAGCTTAATATGTCCTCTATACAGCTAACTAGCAGATTGTATATCCTTTCCTAGATTTCGATCTTTCAAGTATTGCAAGCTTCTCTTTTGTCAAGTTTCCAACTTCTCCTGTCACCTTCTTTGTGCCATAGCAAGTAGCAACATTACTCGTTGACAATAAGACAACACTACAACGACAAGGACAGGGCGTAGAAATTGCTGGCTAGCAGTGGCTCAAACTCGTTGTTGGTACCTCTTGCATTTATCGTGATATTAGTAATATGGATCTAAAACACATAAAAATGAACCATTGCAAAGATGTGAAAGTGAATTAAACTCTAATAGCATATGACATAAAATTGGCAAAGAAATTAGTGAAAAAGCAACTAAAACTGCATTCTCCTACTGCTTTACTTGGATTTTTACTCTCTCATTCCACTAACCGGGCTCATATTATGCGCAGTGTAGCTAAGAGGCAGATACGTGAGAACATAGCTATAATCTTCATCAACAATGTTATTGAACTTGTCGATTTATTATTAATTAGATTTATACTGCTTTCTGCAGACAGTACCAGCATCTGGCATTCCAGATGGTTAGATGGGGCTTGGCATTGATCCAGACTCCACTAAGACATTTAGTCAAATGCTAAACCTGAGATGTATGTTTTCCCAAAGAAAGTTGACCTTATGGAAAACAAATTAGAATATTGCTTCCATGAAACTAATTCAGATTTTCAAGGAAGGAGAAAAGAGAAGACTACAGGAAATAACACATGGATATCTACCTCAATTGTTTCTAGAATAAAACAAGATTAAAATAAAACCCTATCGATAAATAGACCAGATCGATATTTCCAGATTTGTACTAAAGAACTGTTGTATATTAATGAAGACTTGTACTAAATATAAGTTTTATGTTACATGGAGACCATTCAAATGAAGATCTGTACCTAAAGACTAAACCATTAATACATGGAATCATATTTCACATGAATTAGTAACATTAATAAAAAACAGGTTTAATAAGAGTCTAAATCTATAGCTTCAATTTATGAACTCTCAATTTATTGGATCTGGGAACGCCAGAGCAAGAAGCTGAAACCCTAGCTATCACAATTGAACCCTAGTTATCACAATTAAACCTAGCTATCACAATTACGAGAGAGCAAATAAAATTTTTGAATATAAAAGGAGAGATGGGGCGGGGGGTGGAAGGGGGACAGAGAGAGGGCATGGGGGCTGGTGGAGAGAGGGGGAACAAAGAGAGGGCATGGGGGCAGGGGGGATGAGGGGGGAGAGAGGGAGGATATTACTAACCGCTGGCCTGTACTTTAGGGGATCGGGTTGCGGCGGGCTCTCGAGAGAGAGAAGAGAGAGAAAAGGTTAGAAATATAGATGAGAGAGAGAGAGATTTTTCTGTGTAACACTTATCATAACCTCACGTGAGTAGTGGATGTTTCTTGAACACATATTAAAACACTTCCGGAGTATTCCACAAAATATAACAAACATTTATTTTTTGAAAAAATTATTTTAGGAACATTTAATAATTTTGTCACGGATACAATGTTTTCCAACACCTAGAAACATTTATAAACCATTCCAAAACCAAAAAAAATTAATGTTTCAAATTATCTATTTTGGTGTAGTGCAGGATATGTCTTTCCTTTCGAATATTTCTTATGTGATATGATATGTGTTTCCATGCTTCTTCTGAATTTATTGTACTTTACGATTTATGCCATGTTTAGAATTTCCTTATAGTGACCCGTTATGGTACACTCTTGATCCATGTCTTTCTTTGCTTTATATGATAGTGACCCGTTGTGGTGCACTCGTGATCCATGTCTTTCTTTGCTTTATATGATAGTGACCCGTTGTGGTGCACTCATGATCCATGTCTTTCTTTACTTTACATGATAGTGACCCATTGTGGTGCACTCATAATGTATGTCTTTCTTCTTTGCTTAACATGATAGTGATCCATTGCGGTGCACTCAAGTCATATGTCACTTCTTTGCTCAACATGATTGTGGCCGGTCGTGGCGCACCCCTAACAAGTACTCTTAACATGATAGTGACCCATCATGGTGCACTCCAGGCTAGTAATATAATAAGTAATATGACATAACATGAACCATAAATGTTGTTGCGACGACTTTATTGGGTTACAAGTAATGAATGATTTGGACACCGTGGGTGTTTCTCTTGAGTGTGTTTGTACAAGCTACATGTTCTGTATTGCATCATGTCTAAGGCATGGATTCCTGATGACCACGGTCAGGGTTTCATACTAAATCTGGCTAGGATTAATGACTAGATTGATCAAGTAGTTCATGAAGAGACTTTTCCAGTTATCCATTGCCCGTTTGATCCCGACCTTATATATATACATGGGATTTGGAGCTATCTGTTATGATGAGCACATTTCCAGCTCAATGTCGAGTGGGGCACCTCCTTAGGACACATGTATCTTACTGCAGTGTGTCTGCTATACTTGTTTTCTTTTGCTGGAGTCACTCCGATAGCAGCAGACGGGTAACTGGACTTAGAAATCTCTTAGCATCTTGTTAGTAACTAGGCTTGTGATAACCCTAGTTAGTTAAAATATCAAGCCGTACTCATTGCTTGGCCGTGATTGATGGATAGGGTCTGTCCAGTCCAGTCCAGTCTAGTTTTGTCTAGGCAGTATCCGTATGTTTATTTCAGTACACTATAGTTTATGGTTTACCTGGTCGATAAATGATCAGAGGTTAATTTTTGTTCAGAAGAAGGGTTACAACCCCGGTCCTTGTTTGGTTTAAGGGTTGTAACTTGGCTTCCAGAATAGTTTCTAAGTCATATTATTATTTATCGTCCTATTCAGTACTCACATTCTATACATGATCTTTATGCTATACAATGATTCAAGACTAAGTTCCGTTCAGGAGAAGGGTTACAACCCCGGTCCTTGTTTGGTTTAAGGGTTGTAACTTGGCTTCCAGAATAGCTCATAAGTCATCTTATCATTTGTCGTCCTATTCAGTACTCACATTATATACATGATCTTTATGCTATACAATGATTAGAGACTAAGTTCTGTTCAGAAGAAGGGTTACAACCCCGATCCTTGTTTGGTTTAAGGGTTGTAACTTGACTTCCGAATTAGTTCCTAAGTCCACTTATCATTGTCTTTCTATATAATTCTTACATGCTCACATGTTCAATTATCTCACAAGCTATACATGACTTCCTAAGCCAGGTCACCATGCTCTTATGACCCGGCTATCTCACAAGTTCACATGTTCAATTGCTTTTACATAATCTCAAGCTTCTGTTTACTTAACATGTCTACACTTTATATTATGTTTCATGATAATTACTTTATGCTCCAAGATGCTTACTTATTATTTTTCTATGTTCGGGATAAGTGTATTGGTAGTGCACGAGTCTCGATCTGCCCTTACTCATTTGTATCTCTAATTGTTGATGTTAGTGATTGCTAGTTTTAGTTCATAATTTGGCTTCCTTTATGGTACTTGCTATTGGGAGCCTGACCCTACTGGTTTTGTTTGGCCAGATCTGATAGAAAAGCCTAGAGGATCTTCCGTACCATCTACTCGACGGTGACCATCCAGAGCACCAGAGTACCCAAGTGGGTTTCTCATTTTATTCTCCCACTAGTTATGTACATTATTCTTTTGTGGCATTTAGCCTTCGAGCACGTGTTTAGCTCGTGTTTTGGTCCTTGACATTTAGCCTACGGGCATAAACATGGTGTACGTATTCTAGACTACAGCTAGAGCTATCATGTATGACTAATACTCTTACTAGTTTCTCCATTTTTTATTACTAGCTTCATGATCATCCAAGTATATATGGTTTGGGATGCTTTACTATTATATGTCTGATGATCATACTTTTGTACCTTGTATAATTGCCTGTGATTGAGATACCTAAGATTGTTTTAACCTAGGATCGACTGTTGGCTTGTAGAAGTAACCTCTATGTCTTGACAGCTTATACGTGATTCCAGAGTACTGGTATACTTTGGTATTGCGTAGCTGGCCATGTCCGTCCCCACTTGCTAGTATTCTAGTTCTGGGGCGTGACATAGGTTTTAGTAGTAGCCCATGCTGGTCTAATTTTTCAGATATATGGGGTTTACTGATTTAGTTATCTCATTCACAATTATTCTTTATTGATATCCTTCCTATTATTCTCTATCTCTGATCCTTTGACCTGATATCTGCCTTGATCGTTGATCTCTCCTGTTTCCTCGATTTGATCCTTGTGTCCTTTAACTTTCAGGGGCACTGTTCCTAATTCTTTCGATTACCTTGTTTGGGTTCTGCCAATGGAAGGTCAGCAATCTTCTATTAGGCCCGCTGTGGAGGATCATTCTCAGCATTCAGGTGCAGAGTCGAGAGTCGACTCGAGGGCAGAGGTGCCAGTCCATCCCGATCAGCCAGCTCGGCCCGTACAATTAGCAGTCTGAGCGAAGGTAGTTCTAGATCAGTCTGATGTACCTTCACTCATAGGGATTATCAAGGAATGATGGAGGTACAATAACGACGAGATCTCGTTCTCCAGCAGAGTATCCAGATGTTGATAGACCGTAGTGGATAAGGAATACCCGAAGAATTTCAAGACGTGAACTTGCAGCCAGAGGAAGTACAGATTGGAGCCAGACAGTACCAGTCATCCAGTCCATCAGCATATCGAGCCCGACCTACTGTAGAGGTATTATGAAAGCAAGGGCATGGATCTAGAAGGACCGCATCCAGAACTGAGGGTCGTAAGAGGAACCATCCGTATGTATCAGGCTTTTTACCCCAATGTCCATCACCAGTACCATCATACAACTATACACCCCAACACCAGGAGTTACCAGTCGTATGTTTCTTCTGTAGAAAGGAAGTACATACTCATCTTACTTGTCGGAGGGCTAACTTTCTATATTTATCGTGCGGTTCGCCTGACTACATGATAGGAATTTGTCCCCGAAGATGTCAAGGTGGATCATCATCCTTCCAACCTTCCAACCAGCAGGCACCAGCGTCGGTTCAGCAGCAGCAAGCTCTAAGGCTGAGAAACCAGCAGCAGTATCGGACTGAACAAGCTTGTACCTATTATGGAAAGTTAGGGCATTCTAGATCCGTTTATCGGACAAACAATAGGCGATGCTTCCGCTGTAGAGCAGAGGACCATTCAATTAGCACTTGTCTATATCCGACATCCCGAGGAAGACCATCTACACCAGATGTACCCCTGCCATCCTTTCAGTCACCCCCGTCATCGCCTCTAATAGTGGACGAGCAGCTAGGCCCAATACTAGATGTTTAACCATTGGCACAGTACCCACCGCCATCACAAGCTCAAAGGGTCAGGCAGCTCAGAGTGCGATTGAATATACAGTACCAGGAGCAGCTGTAGTATCGGCATAAGGGTTGTACCTTGGGAGTCTCAGGTACCATCTTTACGGTCTTCCACCAGTTCTTCTCTTGGGATTTGTGTTTCAGTGGCAGGCCAGGTAGTGGTGATATATCTTGGGTTCTTGCAGGCGACCTTGAATTCTATCCACGTATGGAGTACAATGGCCGGCTTGATTTATTCGGTAAGTGAAGGCGAGTTTGTCATCCCCAACTCTTCTGTCTTCGTAGTCGAGATATGTGATAACTTTATTGGTATACATCCTAGGTAGATTCATGTCTTAGACTAAGTCATTGGTACCGACTTACTTTGAGATTTGACCCCTATCTATTTTTGGGAGTCAGTATAGGCCTGCGAGGACGTTGGTCCCTACTCTACTGACTCAGGAGACATATCTATTCATATGCCTCCAGCCCTTCTTGATTGTGGTTGTGTTGTTGCTTACACATTTATTTATATTACTGTCTCCTTCAATTACTTATATGTCATGCTTCGTTTTATGAAGATAGTTGTATTTTCTTGAACTTTTGTTTCAGTTACCTTGCTCGACTAGCTTTAGGAAATTTCGAGGACAAAGTTTTTCTAAGGATGGGAGAGTTGTGAGACTCGTCTTACTGTATCGGTATTTATATAATGATACGTACTTTTGTATTATGTTTTGTATTTTCTTGATTTTAGAAATATTTTAAAATTTTCCCAACTTATAAATTTTCTCCTTGATCGACATATCGCCAGTGTACCATTTTATGCCGACGACATGCCTGTCACTCCCATTTTCTGTTATACATATTTTCAGTGCACGCATACGGAATTCTGGCCCTTGTCATGTGACCCGTATTTTGACTTGTCTTTCTTAGCCTTGCTTTGGTTTAATTTTGACTTGGTTTATTTTGGTTTGGTTCAACTTGGCATGAGTTGGTTTGGGTTGGGTTGAGATAAGAAGGGTTTTATATAAAAACCAACTTCTTTCTCTCTCATCCATTCTTCATTTACTTTTCATCTTCTTCTTCTCCATTTAATCCTCCAAACCTAGGCAAGTACATCTTGCCAAATCTTGAACTACGTTAATTCTGTTTGTTCTATTCTCTTCCTTTCATGATTCTAAGCCTCTTTAGAACTTGGAGTTTTCGATTTCGAAGCTTACATTTTTGTAGATCTAAGTTTGTAACTTTTCTTATTTTTCTTGGTTTTGATCTCTTAAACTTTGTTATTTTTGAAAAGTAATGGTTCTATGTTGTAGGAAATTCAATTCTACCCAATTTTGGCTTTTGAACCACTTGATTTTGATTTATTTTGAATTAGTTATGCTATTTTCTTGTTCATGGGATCACCACACCTTTTGGTGCTGTCGGGACGATGAACAGTGTCGCGCACAGTGTATTCGCCGCCGTGGGCATTTTTGCCCGTGCACAATGTGCAACTTGTGTGGCCGCGCGCCCGCACGCCGTGCTTGTGCGCAACATGCGGCGTGGGCATTTTTGCCCGCGTGCAATACGCAACTTGTACGGCCGCACCCGCACGATTTTTTGCCGTACAACATGCGCCGTGCTTGTGTGCAACGTGCGCCGTGGGCAGTTTTGCTCGCACAACTTGTGCAGGTCACTCCAAATGACTGTTTTTGCCTCTTTGAGCTGTTTTGTAGCTAAAATCTTGAAAAACTCAAAACATGAAAGTTGTAGATCTTTGACTTGCCTTTAAGAACATTCTTGTTTCACTTTAATCAGAGTTTATATGCTACAGTTTCAATCATAGTTTTGATCTTTTGGCATATTTTCAGTACTTGACGTTTTGAGGTTTCTTCGACTGCAATAAATTTTTTAACATGATTTGATGATCTTGTACTGTTAGAAAATGATCGTACACCCTTTGTACACCTAACACTAGCACAGATTCAATTATTATTTTTATGCCAATTAGTTACTTTTACTTATCCTTTCTCACATGTCAGGATATGTCTTTCCTTTCGAATATTTCTTATGTGATATATGTGTTTCCATACTTTTTTCGGATTTATTGTATTTTACGATTTATGCCATGTTTAGAATTTCCTTATATTAATCCGTTGTGGTGCACTCATGATCCATGTCTTTTTTTACTTTATATGATAGCGACCCGTTGTGGTGTACTCATGATCCATGTCTTTCTTTGCTTTATATGATAGTGACCCGTTGTGGTGCACTCATGATCCATGTCTTTCTTTACTTTACATGATGGTGACCCGTTGTGGTGCACTCATAATGTATGGCTTTCTTCTTTGCTTAACACGATAGTGACCAGTTACGGTGCACTCAAGTCACATGTCACTTCTTTGCTCAATATGATTGTGGCCCGTCGTGGCGCACCCCTAACAAGTACTCTTAACATGATAGTGACCCGTCGTGGTGCACTCTAGGCTAGTATTATAACAAGTAATATGACGTGACATGAATCATAAATGCTGTTGCGACGACTTTATTGGGTTACAAGTAATGAATAATTTGGACACCGTGGGTGTTTCTCTTGAGTGTGTTTGTACAAGCTACATGTTCTGTATTGCATCATGTCTAAGGCATGGATTCCTGATGACCACGGTCAGGGATTCATACTGAATCTGGCTAGGATTAATGACTAGATTGATCAAGTAGTTCATGAAAAGACTTTTCCAGTTACCTGTTGCCCGTTTGATCCCGGCCTTATATATATATATATATATATATATATATATATATATATATATATATATATATATATATATATATATATATATATATATATATATGGGATTTGGTGCTATCTGTCGTGATGAGCACATTTCCAGCTCACCGTCGAGTGGGACACCTCCTTAGGACACATGTATCTTACTGCAATGTGTCTGCTATACTTGTTTTCTTTTGCTGGGTCACTCCGGTAGCAGCAGGCGGGTAATTGGACTTGAAAATCTCTTAGCATCTTGTTAGTAACTAGGCTTGTGATAATCCTAGTTAGTTAAAGTATCAAGCCGTACTCATTGCTTGGCCATGATTGATGGATGGGGTCAGTCCAGTCCAGTCTAGTTTTGTCTAGGCAGTGTCCGTATGTTTATTTCAGTATACTATAGTTTATGCTTTACCTGGTCGATAAATGATCGGAGGCTAAGTTCTGTTCAGAAGAAGGGTTACAACCCCGGTCCTTGTTTGGTTTAAGGGTTGTAACTTGGCTTAAGTCATCTTATCATCTGTAGTCCTATTCAGTACTCACATTGTATATATGATCTTTATGCTATACAATAATTAGGGACTAAGTTCTGTTCAGGAGAAGGGTTACAACCTCGGTCCTTGTTTGGTTTAAGGGTTGTAACTTTGCTTCCAGAATAGTTCCTAAGTCATCTTATCATTTGTCATCCTATTCAGTACTCACATTCTATACATAATCTTTATGCTATACAATGATTTGAGACTAAGTTCTGTTCAGGAGAAGGGTTACAACCCCGGTTCTTGTTTGGTTTAAGGGTTGTAACTTGACTTCCGAATTAGTACCTAAGTCCACTTATCATTGTCTTTCTATATAATTCTTACATGCTCACATGTTCAATTATCTCACAAGCTATACATGACTCCCTATGTCGGGTCACCATGCTCTTATGACCCGGCTAACTCACAAGTTCACATGTTCAATTGCTTTTATATATTCTCAAGCTTTTATTTACTTAACATGTCTACACTTTACATTATGTTGCATGATAATTACTTTATGCTCCAAGATGCTTACTTATTGTTTTCATATGTTCGGGATAAGTGTATTGGTAGTGCATGAGTCTCGATCTGCCCTTACTCATTTGTATCTCTAATTGTTGATGTTAGTGATTGCTGGTTTTGGTTCATAGTTTGGCTTCCTTTATGGTTCTTGCTATTAGAGGTCTGACCCTACTGGTTTTGTTTGGCCAGATCTGATAGAGAAGCCCAGTGGATCTTTCGCACTATCTACTCGACGGTGACCATCCAGAGCACAAGAGTACCCAAGTGGGCCTCTCATTTTATTCTCCCGCTGGTTATGTACATTATTCTTTTGTGGCGTTTAGCCTTCGAGCACGTGTTTAGCTCATGTTTTGGTCCTTAACATTTAGCCTACGGGCATAAACATGGTATGCGTATTCTAGACTGCAGCTAGCGCTATCATGTATGACTAATACTCTTGCTAGTTCCTCCATTTTGTATTACTAGCTTCATGATCATCCATGCATATATTGTTTGGGACGCTTTACTATTGTACGTTTGATGATCATACTTTTGTACCTTGTATAATTGCCTTTGATTGAGATACCTAGGATTGTTTTAACCTAGTATCGACTGTTGGCATGTAGAAGTAACCCCCATATCTTGACAGCTTATACGTGATTTCAGAGTACTGGTGTACTTTGGTATTGCGTAGCTAGCCATGTCCGTCCCCACTTGCCAGTATTCTGGTTCTGGGGTGTGAGATCCACTTCTAGAATCAAAACTTCATGGGTCCTAAAATTTTGGGTTATGCTATGTGACTACTACCTTCATATAAAATTTATGTCGAAATTATTTCTAGATTTTTCGGGGCAAACGTTTTACCAAAGTGTGTCAAAAATTAACACTGTTCATTGCGGTACAGTTTTGAACTATATAACTTCACTTTTACCATTGATATCATATATGAAAATGAACATATTTCGATTACCTACAATTCTCGTTGAATGGGTTTTTCATAAATTTTTTGTTTTAATGCTTGAATCATTCGATCTTTAAAGGATAAAATTTTGCCGTAAAATAAACTATCGACATTACCTCTTGTGAGTCCCAAGTAATTTTGTGTGCATCCAATGCTCCATATTATCAATCCTCGACTCATGATTATGAATATTTTATAATTTACGTAATTGTTTACCATTTATTTCAGACTATCAGGGTTAGTTTATTTATGATTAAATAATTTATAATATCGTTGATTTATCAATATGAATATAAGTTTGATCATGAATTGACTTCTAAGTAGTTTTTAAGAATTATATAAAAACTATTTCCAGAATTTTCAAGATTTATTTAAGAATTAGTACTGAATATTTTACACATATTTTATGATATTTTGTTAGCCCTAGAAGGAATATTATGACTAGTTAGTTAATTATGACTAGTATATAAATTAGTTATCCCTTTGAGTTATAAATATATGTATATATGGTATATTGCAGTAATAATGAGGTGTGGTTATTAATGTTAGTTATTATTATTATTTATAGGAGTTCGTGAGACTGTGACTATAGAGGTTGAAGCCGGATTGGTACTTTATTCCTTTGAGGCGATTCCATGTAAGATACCGTGCCACTGTGATCTTATTTTGTTGCCTTCTATACATGGACGTATTATTGTGTGTTAGGAGTAGATGTGTTAGATATAGTGGATGTGTGTGTGACCTAGTGTTTAGTAGACTTCCTCGAGTTGAAGTTGTTTTTTAATGACTTCTATCACTTGGGACTCATGACACGACACTTGGAGTGAGAGTTACATTGGTATTGGCACACACCTTGTACTTTGCCGGTACAAGAGGTTCATGTGACGGATCATATATGACGAGTTGTGTTAGTTAGAGGACTTGCATGTGAGATACGAGTCGTGCGGGTCATGGACATGATATTGTACTACTCCTGGACGGAGAAGACTATTAGTAGGCATATGAGATATCCACCCACCTTTTAGCCTCATAGTTGCCCGGTTATGGGTTCGTAGTTTCCCGGTTATGGATGTGTCACTAGAGGAAATATCTGGAAGTGGTGGCTAACCGTGCGTCAGAACACGATCGGGACATATGCTAGTGATGCAAAGTATGGCTAGGGGATATATCCATTCAGTGGCCCTGACTGCGCGTCAGATAGCCTAGTTTTACTGGACCTCTATTACTCTTCGGGTCTATTCCAAACATATATACTAATGGATTGCAGACCATGACATATATCGTTTGTTCTTGATTTTGTTCACTATTGTGGATTGAGACATAATTGAGACATTGATTAGTTAACATATGTTAGTTCACTTTACAGCGTACTACGATTAGGATAAATCTATTGAATTGGGATACTTATTCTAGTCGTACAGCTGGCATGCTCTTGCCTTGGGTTCCCAAGTATTTTTGGAACTGGGGCATGACATGTTTTTGTGGTGGCCCATGTAGGTCCTGATTAAATCGTTTCAGTTAGGTTACTATACCGAACGAGCCTGCAATAGGATAGTGTATTAGAATCTCAATCCACAACTACTTTTGAATTCCCTTTGATATCTACTATCACCCTTGAACCTCGTGTTTGTAATCGAACATACCTCTTTTAAACTCCTTGTATCAAATTCTCGTGTTTTCTAGTTTCGAAAAACCGAACATCTATGCTTGATGAACTACTTTGTTTATATTGTGTGATAGAAGTAAGAGGGATAGAATATTATATGCAGTGATTGTCCACATACGAGTAAGGTAGAGATAGACACCTATACTAGATGGACCGAGTAGGTTGGAGTAGTATTCTTATGTGGTAGAAATTCTACTTAGAGGACATAGGAACCCATGCTTGATAAGAGTAGGTAAATAGCTAATATGGGTAGCATTTTATAGATATTCCCCTAAGATGGACGTTAGAATAAAGTACATTGTAGGATTTGACGCTAACGAGAGACCCTAAGATTACTAGACTAATCTATGCTACCCTTTGCCTACGATATAACCTTGAATAGAAGTACTAGTGGGATTTTTATCGAGTGCTAATATCATTATAGGTGACCTAGAAATATGAAGGTTTAAGTTAGGTTAGATGATTATGGTAAGACTAGCCTTGAAACAATCTATAAAACACCATGACTAGAAGATTAACCAATAGGTGTATTTATGTGTTCAACTTAGCCTCGACCCTTGTCTAGCAGATAGGTGCAAAATTGTTAGGTGTACTTATAAAAAAATTGTATAGCCTGTTGATAGTCAGAAGGAGTAGAGTATTATTTTTCTTCTATTTTGTTGAAAACCTGGCCTATATAGGAATAATATTGCGTTAGTAATAATTTATTCTTATAGAGTTGCTAACCAATAGCACCATAACGGTACTTAGGACTCCTTAGAAAGCCTTTATTTATACCGTAATACCTAAGCTTTGTATTCTTTATAGAAAGTTGTACCATTCCTGACCATGATTTTTGCGTTGTCATCATATTAGTTAGGAAGTATCTAGAATTGTATAGTAGATCATGTAAGCTTAGAATCCCATTGGTATAAGGGTCCTCTAGAAATCATGTTTAAACAGTTTCATTTATGCATGCTTTAAATATAATTTCGAGGACAACATGGAGGATCAATCAGACATCCAGGAGTACATCTTCAGCAATAAGTCATCCAGTATCCAGGGAAGGAGCTTCCGACTTGTCATTATTGTGGCAAGAAGGGATACATTCAGCGAGAATATCAGAGAAGATAAAGACAATGCTTGCAGTGTATATCTGACCAGCACCATGTCATGGAGTATCCGCAGCAGAGCGACTGACCACAATATCCACCTCCGAGACCAGCACTACCAACACCACTAGGATCGAGATTGCCTGCTGAGACGACTGTAGCACCAATAGGACCACAGAGAGTGATGGAACTGGGGATTCCCAGGACCCTTCCTTTGGTGTGCGTATTGATCGATAGAAAGTTAAACCGATCTAATACGTGTTCTAACCCTTCATAGGCGAAAACTAGGGTTCACGAATTATACCTACGACGGAAAGGAGACAAGTAATTCCTGGCAATCTCGAACGGACGACCCCAAGATCTTCTGCACGTATTCCTTCCTCGAGTTGGACGTCGTGTGGGCGACGATCTCCCAACCTTTTCTTCTCCTTGGCAGCCCTCTCTTTCTCTCCTTACGTGAATCACGAATTTAGAGAAAGTTTAAGATTTCTGATCGGTAATATGGCGGCCAGAGAATAGAGGATATATATAGGCTACGGCAGGGACCATGAAAAGAAATTAGGGTTAGGCCTCCTAAAGGATCTGGATATCCCGTATTCAGCCCGAACACACAATCCAGGCCCATTAACAATAGCTCGGTCCACTAATGAGCTATTGTTGCACTACCTCCATAATTCTAAATTATGTTTGTGGGCTCCTTTTATTATATGCTCGTTTGGCTCTCCATGTTAAGATATCGTATGTCCGTCAATCAAATTAAGTTACTGACAACTATATTGATTCGACATCTTTTATCCTTAAGTAGTACCGCTCAACTTTATTTGTCATATCGGATATAATTCACCTGCAGGGTTTACATGACAATCCTTATGAGCTCCTTAAGGGGACATCATCAACCCGATGTATCGGGACATGGATTCCATTTATAATCAACATCCCATCATACATACAATGTTATTACCCAATTCATAGAAGTTGTTGATCCATAATGAATCTCACTCTTTTATGAGTCAAAATAATGCACACTGCATATACATGTCCGTTATTATATCCGGGTTAAGAGCACAAACATCCATAATAATAGAAGTGTTTGTTCTCTTATGTAGTCAGTACAAAGAGAACAACCTCAAGTGGTCCTGTTCAATACAAACAAAGTGTACTAGTGTAAACCTATAGTCAAGATAGACTAATACCAGATTACACTACAACCTTTCCAATAGATTGTCCAAGTCCATCTAGGTTGTGAACTATTTATATACTCTATAGGGAACTGATAATATGATCTTCTGTGTGACACCACACACCATATTATCTACAATATAGAATATCAGACATTTGCATTAACACTTGCAACAAATACAATATGCAAACATTTGCCCATATGATTCTCATTCAAAATTTAAGGAAATAAGGTTACTAAAAAAGTGATGCTTTTAGTATATAACCCTAACAATCTCCCACTTATACTCAAAGCATTGCTTTTCAGTATACTGTTACAAATCTCCCACTTATACTTAAAGCCATGTTGCTACACATCTGACTCCCATTCCCTCAACATAACTATCAAAAGCCTTAGCTAGTAAGCTCTTTGTAAAGGGATCAGCTAGGTTGTCGGCTGATGCTATCTTGATCACAATAACTTTTTCTATCTTTATGAAATCTCGTATCAGGTGGTACTTGCGCTCAATGTGTTTGTCAGTCTTATGGGCTCGTGGTTACTTCGAGTTTGCAACTGCACCACTATTATCACAATAAAGTGTAATAGACTTAGGCAAACTAGGTACCACATCCAAATCCAACAGAAAGTTTCTGAGCCAAACCGCTTCTTTGGCTGCCTCAGAGGCTACCACATACTCGGCTTCCATGGTGGAATCAGCAATACATTTTTGTTTGATACTCTTCCACACAATGGCTCCACCTCCCAAAGTAAACACATAACCTGAGGTAGATTTCCTGGAATCCCTATCTGACTGAAAATCTGAGTCTGTATACCCCAAGGGAACTAAACTATCTGCCTGGTAAACTAGCATATACTCTTTAGTTCTTTTCAGGTACTTCAAAATATGCTTTACGGCAGTCCAGTGCTCTTGTCCTGGATTAGACTGATATCTGCTGACCATGCCTACGACAAAGCAGATGTCTGGTCTCGTACATAGCATTACATATATTAAGCTTCCTATTGCTGAAGCATAAGGAACTGCCTTCATGTTCTCTATCTCTTTAGGTGTCTTCGGACACTGCTCCTTTGATAGAGCAATTCTATATCTAAAAGGTAAGAAACCTTTCTTAGAATTTTGCATACTAAAACGAGTTAGTACAGTATCGATATAGGAAGCTTGGGATAAGCCCAACATCCTTTTCTTGCAATCTCGTAGAACTTTGATCCTAAGGATGTGACCTACTTCTCCCAAGTCCTTCATATCAAACTGTTTGGATAACCATACCCTTACATCAGATAACACCTTCACATTGTTTCCAATGAGCAAGATGTCATCCACATAAAGTATTAGGAACACCACCACGTTTTCGTCACACTTTCTGTATACACATGATTCATCCTGACATTGATCAAATCCATAGGATTTTATCACCTGATCAAAACATATGTTCCAAGATCTGGAAGCTTGCTTAAGTCCATAAATGGACTTCTTGAGCTTACAAACAAGATGCTCCTAGCCCTTTTCAATGAACCCGTCTGGTTGCTTCATATGGATGTCTTCCTCAAGACTTCCATTAAGAAAAGCTGTCTTGACATCCATTTGCCAAATCTCATAATCGAGATGAGCTGCAATAGATAAAAGAATCCGGATAGACTTAAGCATGGCTACAGGAGAAAAGGTTTCCTCATAATCGATACCCTCTCTTTGAGTAAAACCTTTTGCTACAAGCCGAGCTTTAAAGGTTTCAACCTTACCGTATGATCCTCTTTTTCTCTTATAGACCCACTTGCATCCAATGACTTTTACACCAACGGGTGATTCTATAAGCTCCCAGACCTGATTAGAATCCATAGATTCTATTTCAGATATCATTGCTTTTTGCCAAGACTCTGCATCTTTATCTTGGAGTGCTTCATTATAGGTACAGGGATCATAATCTTGTTCCTCAGGGACGAAGTCTGACGACTCTCCCAAGAACATATATTTATCAGGTTGTATCACAACCCTCCCACTACGACGAGGCACTATCGGTTGTGGTGTAGCATTTGTGACACGTTGTGCAGTTATTTGTGGTTTATCCACTTGTACTGTTGGTACTGAAGTACTTGGTGTCTCACGTCTCAGTTCTTCTAGAACAACTCTACTTGTGGGTTTATGGTTCATCACATAGTCTTCCTCTAGGAATCGGGAATTGGTGCTAACAATGACCTTCTGATCCTTAGGACTATAAAATAAACCTCCTTTCGTTCCTCTTGGATAGCCTACAAACAAGCGTACTTCTGTATGAGATTCTAACTTATCTGCTTTCCCATTCAGCACATGTGCTGGACTACCCCAAATGCGAACATGTTTCAGACTAGGCTTACGCCCAATCCACAGCTCTGTGGGAGTAAGAGGTACTGACATAGAAGGAACCAAGTTCAAAAATATAAGCTGCAGTCTCTAAGGCATATCCCCAAAACGAATCTGGCAAATCCGAATAACTCATCATTGATCTAACCATCTCCATAAGAGTTCTATTC
This sequence comes from Iris pallida, assembly GCA_029216955.1. NCBI lineage: Eukaryota > Viridiplantae > Streptophyta > Magnoliopsida > Asparagales > Iridaceae > Iris > Iris pallida. The sequence goes on from JANAVB010035018.1 coordinate 14,434,130, forward strand.
CTTCTTTCGGCTACACCATTCTGCTGGGGCATTCCAGGTGCAGTCAATTGGAATGCAATCCCAGCCTTTGATAAATAATACCTAAACTCTCCAAAAAGGTACTCGCCACCACGATCTGATCGTAATGACTTGATACATTTTCCATGACGTTTCTCCGTTTCAGCCTTGTACTCTTTGAATTTCTCAAAGCACTCAGACTTACGGCGCATCAAATAAATGTATCCATACCTTGAATAATCGTCAATAAATGTGACAAAATATTCAAAGCCACCTCTAGCTCGGATAGTCATGGGTCCACACAAATCAGAATGAACCAATTCCAACACATCTTTGGCCCTATACCCCTTTGTCGTAAAAGGTCTTTTGGTCATTTTACCTTTCAAGCAGGATTCACAGACTGGTAGTGCCTCCACTTCTAATGAACTCAAAGGTCCATCTTCAACCAGTCTTTGAATCCTTCTTAGGTTAATATGCCCCAATCGCAAGTGCCAAAGATATGTTTGGTTCATACAAGAAGGTTCTTTTCTCTTATTTAAATTAGATGACATATTATTCATTTTCATAAGTTGCATTATGGGCGAAATAGGATTAATGACATACAAATTATCAACCAATGCACCAGAACAGATAAAATGTTTATTCTTTCTAATAACAATATTGTCATTAAAATAAACTGAATATCCATCCTTAACTAACATAGAAACAGAAACTAAATTCCTTCTAAGTGAAGGTGCATAAAGATAATCTCTCAATGTCAAAGACTTATTTCTATCAAAAGATAAAGTAACATCTCCTAATGTAACGACCGGTACTTTTGTAGCATCACCCATGAACAAGCATATCTCTCCATCACTGATCCGTCTGGTTTTCTGGAACCCCTGTAATGTATTGCAGACATGATTAGTGGCTCCTGTATCTACACACCAGGTGCCGGTAGATAACACTGCTAAACATGTTTCAACTACTAGTAAATGAGATATACCTTCTTTGTTCCCTTGTTTGAGAAGTGGACAATCAGTCTACCAATGTCCTGACCCTTTGCACTTGAAACATTTACCTTTCAACTTTTTCACCGCACCTTGAGGTCCCATGCCCTTCTTTGCTGAGTTTGTCTATTTCTGAGTGTTATTCTTCTTTTTACCGCCTTTTGGCTTAGAAGTAGAAGCCTTTTCAGAAACAAAAACATGACCACTCTGCCTAAAGAGAGATTCAGCATCCTGTAGCTCTTTTGCAAGTTCTGCCAATATACAACCTTTTGTTCATGTTGTAATTAAGGCAGAAATTGTCAAAACTTTTAGGCAGAGTCCCGATAATGATATCAACCTGGGATTCCCCATCGATTTCAGCTCTAAGGATCTCCATCTCATTCAGATGACCCATCATCTTGAGAACATGATCCCTTACTAGCGTACCCTCAGCCATTTTTGTATTCATCAAACATTTTATAGCAAACTGCCTAGCTGCTCTACTCTGATGTCCGAAGAGTTCCTTGAGGTTATACATCATGTCATAAGCAGTGGCCATGGCCTGATGCTGATGTTGCCGTATATTTGACATAGATGCCAGAATGTAACACCGCGCCATCTCATCTGCCTTTTTCCACTTCTTATAAGCCTCTTTGACCTCTTCATCAGAGTTAGCATTAGGCTTAGGTGGGCATTCCTCAACAAGTACATATTTGTACTCTTCAGCAGTCAGAACAATATCCAAATTACGTTTCCAGTCAATATAATTAGGTCCAGTAAGTTTGTTTTCTTTAAGAATCACCATAAGTGGACTGAAAGAACCCATTTTTGAAATCCTGAGAATCACATAAATAAAATTATGTAGGGCAAATTTTTTTTTTTGAATTAACTAAATATTGATTCCCTCAAAACAATAATAAGAAATTCACCAACACCTTGAACACCATGAATTTAGCATGCCACGATAGTGTGGACGTATACAAATTCAACTTTGTTCAAGTAGGTTTTTCTTATTAATTTTACTATCATGTCAACATAACTTTATGACAAATAAAATTAATATGCTGGTCTTGCTCTGGTCATACAAATAATAGCAGTGACTCCGATGGGGAGGATACCATTATTTGTATCTAAGTGTATACCATTACTTAATACTAAGTCCATTACCTTGAAATGAGTTCCTTCAGATGGAGAAGTGAACACATACTAGGTAACTTTCTACAATTATCCCTAAGGAAGATTGTACTGGTGATCCATAATTATACTCATCCGATATGGAGGAAAGGACTATAGCCAACACGCAAGTATAATTACATCACCTACAAACCAGTAATGGAGACCATAGGATTTAAACTAAATAAATATCCTCTCCCACTTAGTTATTTAACAATGAGGGTTTTTCTACTAGTTGATATTAGGTCCATGTTGTCCATTATTAATGTAGGCTTGGTTTTTCAAAAAAAAAAAACAACCACACAATAATAAACATGCATAATTAGAAAAAACAAAATGACAAAAATAAGAGAAAATATCCAACTATTATGGTCATGTTTGCTGCTCCGTCTTCAACTATCCGAATCCAAAATCTGGCACTGCGCAGATCTATTCGGGGTTCGACCTGCCCGGTCAGGTCGCGGGGTTCGGGGTAGCACCCCGATTTTTTTTATTTATGGTTTTGGCTGTCGATTCCTTCATCGAAAATCATCTGTCTGCCTCTGGACTACTTAAAACCAGCATCTCGTCCGACGTCAAAAACAGCCACCACCGCCATCACGATTGATCAAAAATAATTAAAATTACATCAATCCTATGCCTCCCGAAGGAGTTCACACATAATCTAGATTGCAAAATTAAAATAATAAGCACGATCAACCCTCGTGATTTTAATTACATCCACAGCAACAACAACATCCACGACATGTCCGTGGTTTAAAACAACACAATCAAAAACATGCATTGGACCATAATAGTTGGATCTAAGATGCCTGCAAAATCAAGTTAGAACAGATCTACATCTACCGACTATTATACAGCACAAATTTTATTGGACAACATGGATGTATCAATCAATACGTAGATCCAAACCTGGCTCTGATACCAATTGATGGAACTGGGGATTCCCAGGACCCTTTCTTTGGTGTGCGTATTGATAGATAGAAAGTTAAACAGATCTAATACGTGTTCTAACCCTTCATAGGCAGAAACTAGGGTTTACGAATTATACCTACGACAGAAAGGAGACAAGTAATTCCTGGCAATCTCGAGCGGACGACCCCAAGATCTTCTGCACGTATTCCTTCCTCGAGTTGGACGTCGTGTGGGCGACGATCTTCCAACCTTTTCTTCTCCTTGGCAGCCCTCTCTTTCTCTCCTTACGTGAATCACGAATTTAGAGAAAGTTTCAGATTTCTGATCGGTAATATGGCGGCCAGAGAATAGAGGATATATATAGGCTACGACAGGGACAATGAGAAGAAATTAGGGTTAGGCCTCCTAACGGATCTGGATATCCCGTATTCAGCCCGAACACACAATCCAGGCCCATTAACAATAGCTCGGTCCACTAATGAGCTATTGTTGCACTACCTTCCTAATCCTAAATTATGTTTGTGGACTCCTTTTATTATATGCTCGTTTGGCTCCCCATGTTAAGATATCGTATGTCCGTCGATCAAATTAAGTTACTGACAACTATATTGATTCGACATCTTTTATCCTTAAGTAGTACCGCTCAACTTTATTTGTCATGTCGGATATAATCCACCTGCAGGGTTTACATGACAATCCTTATGAGCTTCTTAAGGGGACATCATCAACCCGATGTATCGGGACATGGATTCTATTTATAATCAACAGCCCATCATACATACAATGTTATTACCCAATTCATAGAGGTTGTTGATCCATAATGAATCTCACTCTTTTATGAGTCAAAATAATGCACACTGCATATACATGTCCGTTATTACATCCGTGTTAAGAGCACAAACATCCATAATAACAGAGGTGTTTGTTCTCTTATGTCGTCAGTACAAAGAGAACAACCTCAAGTGGTCCTGTTCAATACACACAAAGTATACTAGTGTAAACCTATAGTCAAGATAGACTAATACCAGATTATACTACAACCTTTCCAATAGATTGTCCAAGTCCATCTAGGTTGTGAACTATTTATATACTCCATAGGGAACTGATAATATGATCTTCTGTGTGATACCACACACCATATTATCTACAATATAGAATATCAGACATTTGCATTAACACTTGCAACAAATACAATATGCAAACATTTGCCCATATGATTCTCATTCAAAATTTAAGGAAATAAGGTTACTAAAAAAGTGATGCTTTTAGTATATAACCCTAACAGAGAGGACAATCTTTACCACCACAGAAGGTCCAGTACGAAAGGGCTAGACAGCATGATGGAGGACAAAGAATTGGCCAGGCTTATGTTATGGCACCAGTAGGGAGGGAGCCTAGGGGTGTAGTTGTAGCAGATATTATTTTAGTTGCACCCATTGTTGATTCTAAGGCTAAATCATTTTCTTTTATCTATAGTAGTTTCGTAGCTAATCCTAGAGTAGTAACTTTGCCTTACCTAAGAATTTGGCCAATTCTTATGGGAAGAAGTTAGGAATCCATGCTAATAGTACCAAGTAAAGAACTACGGTGGGGTAGACTTCCATAGATGAGAGTATTAGAGAGATTACCACATATTAGAAATGATTATCCTATCATAAGCTCGATTTATGGTGGTTGTTGCTTCTGTTAGCAGTCTAGGGACATGGACTGTCATGGTGCATGGTTCACCCATTATGCTTGTTTGAAGAGTTGAGCTATTGTGCTATGTTAGCCTATGAACCAATGTTGCAACAAAGAATCCTTTAGTCTAAATCTAGCCATATGATGTATTATTATCTTGATGCGATGCGATATAGCATATATTTTTCATGTTTGATATAGGGGTGTCATATTATTTTAATGATAGGAGATATGCTTAGAATATAGATATATGATAATTTAGAACCCATTAGTATTAGCATCCTCTAGAAATATTATGTGGCTAGTTTCCTTTATCATATGAGTTGGTGTAATTTCGAAGACGAAATTCTTTAAGGTGGGTAGGTTGTAAGTCCCCTAAATTTTTAGAGTTATTTTTTTATTTAATTTTTTTATTTTTATCTAATATTGTTATTAATATATATTTTTCAACTTTTATTCATGATCATAAAATGTACTCTTCAGTAGCTTTGATGTTTGGAGCACAAGAAATATAAAACTCTAGAAACTTCCATCATGAGTTTTGACCTAGACAAGTTAAACATCGATTTGGTATATCATGTCCTACTTAAATATGTCTTCTTGTATTCAAATTGCTTCGCACTACTTCAGGGTCAATTTAGGCCAAGAAGTTATCTACCGTGAGACTTGTAACTTTCAACTTATTTTTCGGACTTGACATGTATCCAATCTAATCGATCCAATATTTGGTTTCGACTTATTTTTAGCCTACTTCATACATGCCAAGGGTGTGCCATACAATTTAGTTACTATGCACTACTTATTTTCAAATGGTACATAAGACCCTTTTTAGCCATTTTGGTGCTTAATCAACCTAAAAATAATTTCGGGGCTCAACCTAATCAACCTAGCTAGTGGGCACTATCCTAGGTTGCCAAGCTATAATCTAGACCTTTTAGTTTGAATTTATTTAAATTATGCACAGCCATGTGCACAAATTCATGCACCTTTGACCAAATCAAATATTCTTTACTATATTAGGAAACCACTTCCACCCCTTTTCATAATTGTAATTATGAGTGTCAAACCTTATTCAAACCTCCTCAAATTAAACCCTAAACTTTTTGATATATTAACCAACTAAACCCTATCATCTACACCCTCTCCTAGCCTCCAACACCCTTCCCTCTACTCCAACCCGAGAGCATAAAGGGCAGCCACAAACCCTAGCCACCCTACATGGCCGCCACCCTCATACCCCCTTTCTTCACCTTTTTACATGCAAGCACAACATATTTTAGGCCTTCACTTTCCCTTATTTCACCCTAGCAACTCAAGGAACCCCCACGGGCACTTCGACAAGGAGCAAAGGCCAATAACTTGGCGAAACTTCAACCGAAGAGGTGCTAAATTCACACAACAGGTATGTCCTTCTTGCAAATGCATGTTCTCCACTTCTAGACAACAAAAATTCATGGACCAAAAATGCTAGGTTCCCCTATGTGTCTACTACCTTCTATAAAATTTCATGTCGAAATTCTTTAGATTTTTCGAGGCACACGTTTTACCAAAGTGTGTCCAGAATTGACATTATTCATTGCGGGATAGTTTTGAACTATATAACTTTACTTTTACCATTGATATCGTATATAAAAACGACTATATTTTGATTACCTACAATTCTTATTCAATACGTTTTTTCATAATTTTATTGTTTTAATGCTTGAATCATGCAATCTTAGAAGGACAAAATTATGCCATAAAATGAACTATCGACATTACCATCTTGTGAGTCCCAAATAATTTTGTGTGCATCCAATCATCCATATGATCGATCCTCGACTCATGATCATGAATATTTGATAATTTAAATAATAGTTTACCATTTATTTTAGATTATTAAAGTTGGTTTATTTGGTTAAACAATTTCTAATGTCGTTGATTTATCAATATGAATATTAGTTTGATCATGAATTGACTTCTAAATAGTTTTTAAGCAATAATAATTATATAAAAACATATTTCCAGAATATTAAATATTTATTTAAGAATTAGTACTAAATATTCTACACATATATTTTAGGAGATTTTATTAGCCCTAGAAGGCACATTATGACTAGATAGTTAATTATGACTAGTGTATAGATTAGTTAACCCTATGACTTATAAATATATGTATATATGGTATAAGGTAGTAATAATGAGGTATGGTTATTAATGTTAGTTATTATTATTTATAGGAGTTCGTGATACCGTGACTACGGAGGTTGAAGCCGGACCGGTACTTTATTCCTTCGAGGCGATTCCAGGCAAGATACCATGCCACTGTGATCTTATTTTATTTCCTGGTATACATGGACGTGTTGTTGTGTGTTAGGAGTAGATGTGTTAGATATAGTGGATGTGTGTGTGACCTAGTGTGCTACTAGACTTCCTCGAGTTGAAGTTGTTTTTTAATGACTTCTATAACTTGGATACGACTCATGATACGATACTTGGAGTGTGAGTTACATTGGTATTTGCACGCACCCTATACTTGGCCGATATAAGGGGTTCATGTGATGGATCATATATGACTAGTTGTGTTAGTTAGAGGACTTGCATGTGAGATACGAGTCGTGCGGGTCATGGACATGATCTTGTACTAGTTCTGGGCGGGAAAGACTATTAGTAGGCTATGGGATATCTACCTTTTTAGCGTCATAGTTTCCCGGTTATGGGTTTATAGTTTTCCAGTTATGGATGTGTAACTAGAGGATATATTCAGTAGCGATCGCTGACCACACGTCAGAACACGGTCGGGAGGTATGCTAGTGATGCAAAGTATGACTAGGGGATATATCCATTCAGTGGCCCTGACTGTGCATCAGATACGGTCCAGATGTATACTAGTTCATGAGAAAGCCTCTAGCAGATGCTATGCTTTATTTATTCACCTACTCATACATACCAAAGTAGTCTTCGACGTGTATACACTTAGATGGTTAGTCAACATTGTCAGTTATATTCATGTTCATGTATATTACTTTTACTGTTCATATTGTGGCTAGTTGTTGTATCTTGTTACGTCTCTCTGAGGACCTGGTGATCTCTCCAGGTGTTTGTGGACTTCCGGCATGAAGTTATCGTGATGTGTTCTACAGGATTCTGATATTGTTGGTAGTATTTAATATTATGGTTTTTGCACATTTTGTACTATTTTTATGTCTTACTGTCATAGCCTAATTTTACTGGACCTCCATTATTCTTCGGGTCCACTCCAAACATATATGTTAGTAGGCTGCAGACCATGACATATATCATTTGTTCTTGATTTTGTTCATTATTATGGATTGAGAAATAGTTGAGACATAGATTAGTTAGCATATGTTAGTTCTGTTTACAACGTACTACGATTAAGATAAGTCCATTAAATTGGATAGTTATTCTAGTCATACAGTTGGCATGCTCATGCCTTAGGTTTTCAAGTATTTCTGGAACTGGGGCATGACAGAAGGAGTATCAAGCAAAAATATATCGCTGATTCCACCATAGAAGCCGAGTGTATGGCAGCTTCTGAGGCATCCAAAAGTGGTTTGGCTGAGAAACTTCCTATTGGACTTGGACATGGTACCTAGTTTGCCTAAGACTATTATACTGTATTGTAATAATAGCTATGCAGTTACAAACTCAAACGAACCACGAGCCCATAAGGCAATAAACACATTGAGGACAAGTACCACCTGATCGAGATATCGTAAAGATATGAGATGTTGATGTGACCAAGTTAGCATCAGCAGACAACCTAGCTGATCCTTTTACAAAGAGCTTACCGGCTAAGGCTTTTGATAGTCCTGGGAGATTTGTAACTTTATACTAAAAAGCAATGTTTTGAGTATAAGTAGAAGATTGTTTAGGTTATATACTAAAAGCATCACTTTTGTATTAACTATATTTTATTTATTTATTTTTGAATGAGAATTATATGGACAGATGTTTGTATATTATATTTGTTATAATTTTAATGCAAGTGTATGATATTCTACATTAAAGATAATATGGTGTGTGGTGTCACACTAAAGATTATATTATCAGTTCCTTGTAGAATATATAAATGGTTCACAACCTAGATAGATTTGGATAAACTATTGGGAAGATTGTAGTGTAATATGGTATTAGTCTATCTTGACTATAGGTTTACACTAGTGTACTTTGTGTGTATTGAACATGACCACTTCAGGTTGTAATCTTTGTACTGACTACATAAAAGAGCAAACAACTCAGTTATTATGGCTGCTTGTGCTCTTAATCCAGATATAATAACAGACACATATATATGCAGTATGCATTATTTTGACTCATAAAAGAGTAAGATTCATTATGGGTTAACAACTTTTATGAATTGGATAATGGTATTGTGTGTATGATGGACTGTGATTATAAAATAATCCATGTCCTGATATATCGGGTTGATGTTGTCTCCTTAAGGAGCTTATAAGGATTGTCATGTAAACCCTGTACGTGGATTAAATCTAACATGACAAATGAAGTTGAGTGGTACTACTTAAGGATAAAAGATGTCAATCGATATAGTTGTCAGTAACTTAATTTGATCGACGAATATTAGATATCTTAACATGGGGAGATAAACATGCATATAATAAGAAGTAGCCCATAAATGTTATTTGGGATTAGGAAGGTAGTGAAACAATATTATAGTGTCCCGCTACATGAAGGCACTAGATGAATAGAGAAATCGATGCTGGCTCGAGAGGAAGCCTTCACGAAGATGATTAATCCGGTTGAATGGACAAAGACTCATTTTTTTGATTCTTTCACACCTAATAAGAATCTGTGTTTTTGAATGAATGCTTTGGCTAATAACAAGATGGTAATCATTGAGAATGCTAGTACATCAAATCAGTATGATTATAAGGGAATTCACATGTCGCTATGCTAAGAACAAGAAAAGAGATAATCTGCATGCTAAGCAATAAAAATGTTGCTTGCTAATAAGAAATGAATGTTGTCTTGCTCAATAGTACCTTGCCATGCTAATACGAAGAGAAAAGAGATTGCTTTCATGTTCTAAATTCGTATACTGCCAAAGGTAGATTGATATGTTAAATCTGTATAAAACTGTTATCATGTTTCAAATAGATGAACGACTGCATGTCCCTTAAATATGTTATGAATATTAGACATGTATAGACAGACTTGTACATGTTGCAATGTAATAAAATATGTAGGAGCTTCGGCTATGAGAATGTAGGAGCTTTGGCTCTGAGATATATAGGAGCTTCCGTTTTGAGATAAATAAAAGATAGAAGGCAGAGTCATAGCTCTGTTGTTAAAGAGATAAAGAATAGATGGTTATTTTGCTCATTGATAAAATGTTACCTCAAGAGTTTATCAGATATATTCGCATTCATGCATTGGTCTCGGACAACTTGTCACAAGGTCATTAGATCTCTCGACGTTTTCTGGGGCATTGGATACCGCTCGGCCTAGGAGAGATTGCTTAGAAATCCTGGGATAAATGAGACCTCGCGTACATAGGGTGTTGTTATCTGTATCCACTAGCGATGAGCTAAACCAAAGAGTCACAGCGGCTAACCATGGGAAATGACCCATAGACCATCATCTAGATAGGTGTTGATTGGTGTACATCTGAACCCTGAGCCACAGCTGCTAGTATATGTATATATCAGTACAGAACTGAACTGGAGATGTCATAGCTGCTAGTATACGCATGTATTAGTACAGAGCTGAGCCTTGAGTCGCAGCTGCCAATCGAGTTTGCATGTGTCGATAAAGATTTTGTTAAGAGCTTAACAAATGCAGAGACGAACAGGAAACAATGTTGGTTATATCATGTTTATTCTGAAACTTGTATTATACAGGGTTGGATCGTTGGCTATGGTAAGAATCACTAAAAAATGATACATATTGCTTATAGAGATTAATCTGTTACCAAGAAATGATATGCCCTATTAAAAGAAAGATATGATCATCGTTCTTGTAATTAACTCTAATAAATAATAGAATTAAATGAAATGATTTGGCCATGAAACACGCTGCAAACTCCATAAGAGAAAGAGTAGTCACCATGCATGAACAAGAATAGTCCCTAAATGCTTGAAATGAATAGAAATAAACTATGGCTTTTTGAAAGTGTTTTCAACGATCTAATATGACTCTGTACTACATGAAATGAACATAGGTAAAAGTAGCAGATCAATGTCATAGAAATTTTTATCACTATATAAATTAGTGGTCATTTTTCCAATGATATAGCTTTTGTTCACATCACTAGTATGTTTCACGTACTGACCCACCACCAGTTTGCATGCAGGTGCAAGATGCATCGAGATGGATAGTCCGAAGCGATAGCCTGAGCCTCATCCTCGGGAGCCAAAAATCAGAAGAGGTACAATAAGATGGATTTTCTGTCAAAGAGATGGTTATCTGTTTAAAGAGTTGGTTTTGTATATAAAGAGATGTAATGTATGGAACAGGATCGTTATAATCTGTATAGTTCATGAGAGATCGTAAGCGAAGTATGACATGTATCAGAGAGACAATGAGAGCCTTGTAATCTATTAAAAAGATATTAATAAAGAAAATTTGTTCCTATTACCATTATCTTCAATTATATTTTACAATGTGTCCGCTACTGCTTCAATTTCTGAAATTACGTTCTGCTGCGTTATTATCTATCTTGTCTAGTTTGTCATTGTACAGGTCTTGGCCTTGTGCATACACAACTTATACTTGCACGACATCACACCCAAGCGAGGACAAATGGTTCCACAGAGTCCAAAGCGAGGATGAAAGGACTCTGTGGGATTGGGGCGTAACAAATAGCTCTTTAGTGGACCAAGATATTGTTAACGGGCCTCAGTTGTGTGTTCAGGATAAACACGGGATACCTAGATCCGTTAGGAGACTTAACCCTAATTTTTTTCTCATGTCCCTGTTGTAGCCTATATATACCCTCTATACTGTGGCCGTCATATGCATAAAAAAGAGCAACTTTTCTAAATTTGTTCTTCGTGTAAGAAGAGAAAGAGGTCAGCTAAGAAGAAGAAAATGTTGGAAGATCATCACCCACATGACGTTCAACCCAAAGAAAGAATATTGAAGAAGATCTTGAGCTCTATGACTAACCGAGGTTGCTGGAAACCGTTATCTACTTCTCATTTCTTCAACTATAATTCATGAACCATAGTTTTCGCCAATGAAGGGTTAGATCACACTTTAAACCTGTTCATGATTTATCAATCGATATGCAAACCAATTTTGCAGTCCTGTAAAACTAGGACTTTGTCGTATGGAAATCATCATTCCTGCATGGACGAGGAATCGTTATGCGGGAAACTGTCTTTGCCGCATGGGCACGGTACTATCGTATGGATCAATCCGTGGTCCTAGGGATCCCAATTCCTTTACTTCCAACCAAACCACCACCTCCATGACATCTCCAACATATCCCCTATCATCCTAAGGCCTTACTTGGCCATGTACAGCCTTCCAAGACTGCATAACAGCCCCTACAAACCGCCGAACTTAGCATATTATTGGTGAGATTTTTGCTAGGAAACCCCCACTCTTGGCCTTCGTTCTGTACCTTTCAGTGATCAAACCTCTATAATAGTGAAACCAAAGCGTTCCTCTGCATCTTTCCTACCATCGATAATTGCCACAACGCTTGGATTGCAACCGTTTGGCCGTGCCGAGCATTACGCGAACGTTGGTCCAGCCTGAACCCATCTGTGTGTACTGACGTTCTCGTTGCCTTATAACGTACCGCGACAGCAGATAACTACTTCGTAAATTCCTAACACCTTCCTCTATTATCCTATCATACTACATAATGATCTCGTTGGGTTTGGTATATATTTATGCATCAATCTTCGTAGAACAACCCATAGATATAGAAAAAATTGAAATTGAATTGTAACCTAGTTGTATGAACGCCAAACTTCTCGTAACATTTTTCTATGATAAAAACCATGTGCCTCATGATATGAACCCATGATTATAATTCTTTTTCATATTTATTTCATAATTAAAATCCTAACTTTTGTGTGTTCCAATCTTTCCTAACCGACTCAATATTTGGCTATGTTGTGTGACTAGTTGACTATAGTAACTAGATACCAAAGTTCTTGTAGATGACATGAATAGATTTGTGTTTAGATTCATTTTGGATATTATTTCCAGAATTTTATAATATATATTTTATGTTTAGAATCTTAGGAAATTATATGGATTGGTTGTGGAATATTGTGACCATATAGGAGCCCATGCCACATGAACAAGTTTAGACTAATTTTGACTTGTGACCAAATTATGACCATAGGTAATTACGTATAGTTAATATTGGGCATACCTTAGCATAGTGGCTAAAGGGTAGTATTCGTAGGAGCTCATAACGATACAATTGTGGTTACCGAAGCATAAGCGTTGTCCGTGCATCTTGGAGGTTTAGGCAAGATACCTTGCCATTGTCTTTTGTTTAAATTTATTATTGTTGTATTCTATGTTGATTAGAAGTAGTTCTAGGTGTGTGCGTCTGAGTTTGACTTGTGTGCTATTGATGATGTCATCGATAATTTGGGTATGTGTCTTTGACTTAGAGTTAGTAGACGTACCTTTAGTTGTGAAGTTATTGTTATAACTTCCACGGCCTTGAGACATATCGTTATACGAAATAGTGAGTGAGGATTCATATGGCACGAGCTTGCACACTTGACTATCCATAGATGTGTCGGTTTATTGGATAGTTAGATTGTGTCTAGGTAGGGCGACTTTGCATTAGGAGCATGACACATCTTCAAGGCAAAGCCTTCTAGGCGGCATGCATTACATCTACATAGGGTCTTGTTCACGAATGATTCAGATGGCATCCATCCATGCGACAAGCTGTGCATTAGCGCATATACAGGGTAAAGCCTTGTCGACAAGATCCATGAACGTTTGCAAAATCGTTCATGGATGTACAATCGTCGTCCTGATGATATGTGTGGTGTGCGGAATGAATACATAGCGGGAATCGAGCTGTTCCTGCAGTTTGGTAAGGCGTTCCCTCAGTACTTGGACGGCACCAAAATTAAGTGTCCGTGTGTGAAATGTCATAACGTGAAATATTATCCAGAAGTGGAAGTGACATATCATTTGTATTCGAGAGGTTTAACGCCTAATTACTATCAGTGGACCGCACACGGAGAACTTGTGTCTTTAGCATCAGAGCCGGAGCCTTATGTTGAGCCGTATATGCATGTGGGACCTAATTTTGTTTCAGATAATCATGCATACGATGACGGGTGCGTGAACATGGTTTTCGACGCTGTGGGGCCTAGTTTCGTTCATGATGCAGCTGAGGAGGCACCGAATGTCGATGCTGCAAAGTTCATGGAGTTGCTGGAGAATGCAAGGACTCCATTGTATCCTGGTTGTGAGGATCATTCACCGTTGGAGGTGGTTACAAGACTGTTGAGCATTAAGTCAGATTTTAACATATCATAAGAATGCTACAACCGAGTGTTGGAGTTGATTATAGAGGTCTTGCCGGCGGGTGCTAAGTTACCTAAAGACTTCTATCGGTCTAAGAGGATGGTGAGATCGCTCTGGATGGGATACGAGAAAATCGATTCTTGTTGCAATGGGTGCATGCTGTACTACAAAGACGACAAGGACGCAGATGTGTGCAGATTTTGTGGTGCTGATCGCTATAAGACAACTAGTACAGGTAGGTCTATCGGTGCAAGAAGACCGACCGATTCAATGCACTACTTGCCTTTAACGCCGCTATTGCAAAGATTATTTATGGTAAAAGAGACGGCCGAAAAATATGAGTTGGCACAAGCGAGAACAGATTGAAGGAGTGTTGGATCACCCATCTGATGGAGAAGCATGGAAGCACTTTGATCGAGTGTATCCTGATTTTGCTTCAGATCCGCGTAATGTCAGGTTGGGGCTATCTTCTGACGATTTTACTCTTTTTGGTCTTTCGGGATCCCAGTACATGTTTCTAACCGTTATAATTCCTGGTCCGAACAATCCCAAGAGGAACATTGATGTGTACTTACAGCCTTTGATAGATGAGTTGAATCAGTTATGGGAAGTAGGTGCTAACACGTACGATGTTTCCAGGAAGCATAATTTTTAGATGAAGGCAACCCTTATGTGGACCATCAATGACTTTTCGGCCTATGGAATGTTATCTGGATGGAGCACTCATGGCCGTCTCTCATGTCCGTATTGCATGGACCGTACTAAGGCTTTTCGCTTGAAACACGGAGGAAAACCGTGCTTCTTTGATTGTCATCGGCAATTTCTGCCAAAAGATTATCCGTTCAGAAGGAACAAGAATGCATTTCGTGCCGGCATTGTAGAGAAGGGTGATCCACCGCCAAGGAGGTGTGGAGCTACGATATGGGAGAAGGTTAGAGATTTTCCAAGTGCTATCGAAGATCCTACAATTGGGTACAAGTGCGATGGATTTGATAGAGATCATAATTGGACAAAGATGAGCATATTCTGGGATCTGCCATATTGGAGTACCAATCTGATCAGACATAATCTTGATGTCATGCATACTGAGAAGAATGTGTTTGATAACATAATTGATACTGTGATGGACGTAAAGAAAAAAATGAAAGACAATCCCAAGGCCAGGTTGGACTTAGAAGAAATATGCAAACGCCCTACGTTGCATTTGATAGAGGAGAATGGAAAATAGTTCCTGCCGAAGTCAATTTTCTCACTGGACAAGGAGAATAAAGTGAGACTTTGTCAGTGGATCCAGGGCCTAAAATTTCCAGACGGATATGTATCAAATCTGAGAAGATGTGTCGATCCGAAGGAAAATAAATTGACGGGTATGAAGAGCCACGATTGTCACGTATTCATGGAGAGGTTAATTCCAATTGTATTTCGGGAATTCTTACCGCAGACAGTTTGGGATCCATTGACGGAGCTTAGCATATTCTTCAGGGATCTTTGTTATAAGAAATTGCTCGTTGATCGTCTAGAAAAGCAAGAGAAGGACATTGCGGTAACACTGTAGAAGCTAGAGAGGGTGTTTCCTCCTGGATTCTTTGACTCTATGGAGCATTTGCCGATTCATCTATCCTATGAGGCACGTGTTGGTGGACCCGTCGAATATCGATGGATGTACCCGTTCGAGCGACATTTGAATCACCTAAAAAGAAAGGTGAAAAATAAGGCACGGGTCGAGGGTTCTATTTGTGAAGCCTATGTTCTCGAGGAGATTACAAACTTTTGTTCGATGTATTTCAAGCCTCATGTTGCAACTAATAGAACGAGAGCTTCCAGAAACGACGACGGAGATCATGAATGTAATGATACAATACTGAAGGTATTCAATGCTCCAAGAAAGCCATCGGGTAAAATAAAGAAGAGATATCTGAATGATGATGAGCTAAGGGCTGCTCAGGTGTATGTATTACTCAACTGCGATGATGATGAAGTAGAGAAGCTGGAGGGGTAAGTAAATAATACGTCTACATTATTTTAATAGTGTTGATTATTATACTATTATATTAATTGAACGATGTTGTTTTTAGCATATTTAATGATGATGTGAGGTCAGGTAGGCCACATATAACAGAAAAAGAACTAGAACAAGAAATGAGGCATTATTTTCCATCATGGTTGAGTGCATATGTAAGACTTGAGAACTCTGTAATTACCTTTCTGTATATGCACTTGAGAATGAGCTTAATTTATTTTTTCGTGGTATTTAGGTCGATCGTCCATACGCAAGACTTGAGAATGAGTCTATTAGAACGCTAGCCAAGGGACCAATTTATGCTGCAAAAATATGGCCAAGCTACTGTGTTAATGGGTTTAGGTTCAAGTCAACAACTTGCCCGATCAGAGACAACTTTGTGGATCTCGATTCCACAAAAAATAGCTATTTGTGTATCAGATCTTCGAACTACAATGATGTTGATGCGGACAACGATTTCTATGGCGTCCTATGGAAGATTGTGGAGCTAACATATAGTTATGGAATAGAGCCTGCTAAAATTGTGTTATTCAGGTGTGATTGGTTCGATACGATTGAAGGTCAAGGTTGGAAAGTAGACAAGCACGGTCTTGTGGATATAAACTATCGGCGTCGATATCAAGCCTATAAACCATTTGTCCTATTAAGTCAGGCTCAGCTCGTGTACTTCATAAGTTATCCTAAACGGGTAACAACAAGGTTGGACTAGTGGGCAGTATGCAAGACCAAAGCTAGAAATACCTTTGAGGTCGACGATATAGCTTATCAAGAGGATGAACTACCTCTTGTAACAAATATTATAGAAGTGGATACGACGGAAGTTCCTCATTACACATCTAATTGTGTAAAAGAAGTAGAATTATCTAAAGAGAAAGATGCAGATGAAAGTGAAGATGTAGAGGAGGAAGAAGAAGAAGAAGAAGAAGAAGAAGAAGAAGAAGAAGAAGAAGAAGAAGAAGAAGATGAGCTAAACGAACTAGATGAATTTTCAGAAGAGGATTAAATCTGTACGTTTGTTTTATCATCATATTTGACACTTTAGTGACACTTTTATCATATAAATCTGTGATACTTTAGTGACACTTTTATCTGTGACTATGATATTTTTCATAAATCTGTGATGTCTATCATATAAATATGTTTATTTGTTTTATTGTTATATGTTATTATCAGGTATGACTAGACTAGTAGGACGATGCGGAGGATATTATATTAGGCAGTCCCGTCTGCCTCAGGCTAGGGATACAGATTCCGTACCCTCATCATCATCTCCGAGTACACCGGTGTACCGTTCTGTTCCCGGTCCATTACCGGGACAGGGCAGTTCCAGCAGGTTGGCGACTCCTCCCTCGTCGTCCAGCATTCCTGATCCTGCATCCAATATTCCTCCCGTGTCCAACATTCCTCCTGCCGACGGCTCCATGGGGAGAGCCGATGCCAAGCATATGGAGGACGACGATCAGACTGGTCCTGCCCAGGCAGGAGGTGAGAGCGACCCTCCATGCGCTCTCCCGAACGAGACGCGTATGGAGATTTGGACGGACGGGCCTACGAAGTAAGTTAATTAGTTAATATATATTTCTCAAATGATAATATGTACATATATATTCATGAAATTTATTATTGTATAGATATCGGCCTCCTGCACTACAGAGACAGCTGGGGTTATTTCTGAGACAGAACTCTGGTGGGCCTTGGATTAACTACTCAGATGCTCCCGCAGATAGAAAGGCCTTTTGGTTGGCCCACTTCAAGGTAAAAAATTGTTTATCTTTAAATTTTAATAATCTTTTGTGTATATTATACAACTTTTCTATTTTACTTCTTGTAGCTATTTTTATCCACCACACCGGGCGGCAAAGATCGAGGCCCAATTTTCTGCCGTCGTAGGCAAGCTCATCCGTGATGCGATCCACGACCAGAAGTCTCGTGATCGCTCCGGAAAGCCGATCCATGGTTGGATCACTCCAGAGCAGTGGACTGCGATGAAGGCTAGATTCGGCGAGGCCAGGTACCAGGAGCGGTCTGACAAGGCCAAGGTGGCACGGTCGAGCGCCAGTAAGTGGTGTGGTGGCTCCATTCCGATAACGGAGCATTTTCGTCGTCTGGTACGTTTCCTATGACGGACATCATTTTATATATAGTTGGATAGAATGTTTAATACTAATAATAGATAATATATTTTAACAGGTAAAAAAGGGTGAGGACCCCAACATGGTGACCGTCTTCCTGGTCACCCATCGGAGGGCTGGGGAGTTCATTGACGAGAGGACAACGCAGGCATATGTACGTTCTATTCTTTATATTAATTTACTATAATTTAGAAAAAAGAAAAATAGGTATCAATATAGACTTTAGCAAACACTTAGACGTTAGCAAATATTGTTCTAGGCCGAGTTTCTTCGGCTACAAGAGGAGGCGACTGCTGCTGCTAGTGCGCCAGCAAAGGGAGTGGCTGGTACTTCCTCCCAGCCGCCTATAGCTCCATCGTAGGACGACCTCTGGATGATCTCCGTTGGTGGTCTTCAGAAGGGTACGTACTACGTTACGGGATCCTACGGTGCCAATTTGGCTTCAGAGTCATCCCGGGCCCCCTCTGTCAGTGCGTAGTCTCCATCTTCGCAGACGTCATCACGAGCTCAGGATATTGGTCGTTAGATCGACGAGTTGCATCGCGAATTGCAGCAGCAGATTTCTGATCACCATACCGCAGAACGACGATCCGACGATCCGATGATCACCGGACGATTTGATGCGGTCGAGCGCAGTATACATGAGCTGATGAGTCTACAGCAGGCTACAGCTGCCAGCTTGTACACGCTCATCGAGTCTACGCAGTACATAGAGCGTAGACAGGTCGAGCTGGAGGGATCGCAGAGGACCATGTCTGCCTCACTCACTCAGGTACAAACTTCGATTGAGGAGAGTACTCAGAGGATGGTGAGTACCCTTGCTGCGCATGGCGAGCGACTGCGAGAGCTGAAGCAGATATGTCCTTCCGGTCCATCGACGGCGCCGACTCCAGATATTGTACTGCCTCCTACTGCACCTACGGTGTAGCTCACACAGGAGCAGTATGAGTACATGCTATCTCAGATGCGCGACAGGGGTCCTCAGTGCTCCAGTAGATTTTTTTTATCATCTTTGTATGTATTGGCCCTATGGACCCATTGACCGTTCTGTACACTGATTTTCATTCTTATTTGCCCTCCATTGTGGACATGTATGTTTGTTGGACATGTATGTTTGTGATATTTACTTTGTTGGTATTTTTGTTGAGTACATGTATGATATTTACATGGACATGTATGTTTGTGATATCTGCGACGGGGATGACAAATATACCTACGCTGGGTTATAAGCGATGATCTGATATACAAAGGAGGTGCTGCCCAATTTTTTAAAAGATATGTTTGGTATTTTTGTGATGATGTGTGTCTGTGTAAACACAGACACACAGCATAACAAAAATACCAAAAATATTTTTTAAAATTTTTTCATAATATCTGCGACGTATAGCGACGTATCCAGACGTCGCAAATTAGCGTCGTCACGTCGCTATCCGTCGCAATCCATCGCTCAGTAGCTGACGTGGCTGAGAGTTGACGTCGCTAATTCGGTCGCTGTACGTCGCTACCATGCTGACATGGCAGGCATACCATGTCATCACATAAAAAGAAATAACGTCACTACCTAGTCGCACTACGTCGCTAATTTGGCGACGTTCAAATTCGTCGCCCTCCGTCGCTAATTTTGCGACGACCCAGCGACATTGGGGTGACGTCGCAAACAGCGATGGAGGGCGACGAATTTGTCATCTGTGACTAGCTTTTTTGCGACCTTCATTTTTTGTCGCTAAAGTCGTCGCTAATTACGTTTAGCGACGTATTTTCCTTAATTAGCGACGTATCTGGACGTCGCTAATTTGTCTTATTTTGGTAGTGGGTCTTATTTGCATGCGAAAAACTGTGCGTCAGCTTATCTTCAAGATAAAGCCTTATCGGCTAATGTTCATGCTCATCTGCAACAGATTTTGTCTGCGCATGTTCTAGATGGCCACCAATCCATGTAAATCGATTGTGTAACATGCGTTCGTGCGAACAAAATGTGTTCTCCAATAGAAGAGAACGAAAGAATGGTATTTTCACATGTAATCTCCTTTTGAACATCGAGGTGCGTGTGATCAACGGTGACATGCTCGACGGCGGCCTCAATCGACTTCTTCTTTCCCTTGGGGCGACGACCTTAGTTGATTTCTTAATTCCTTTTCTCGCAATTGTAGCTTTGGGGCCATTGAGGGAGAGATCTAGGGTTTTCTGAGTAGAGAGAAAGAAGAGAAGTTTCTTTCAAAATCAAGTAAAGTCTTCTCCCTCCACCAAAATCTATAATTATAGGAAAGGACGCATGGCATCTGATAAAGAAAAATCACGCAGCCAACCATTTTAGATTTCACGTGACACTGACACATTGAAGTTTGTGTCAGATGGCAGCACAAAATCCCTAGAGATCTTCTCCAAAATCGAAGAGTAATTATTCTTAAATAATTTGATAGCATGTTAAAACCATATGACAGATGCACCAGGCAACAAGAAATCCATGCGAAAAAAAGCTATATGACAAAATGCTTTACTGGACATGCATCTTTTTCAAAGTATTTCAAACTTATTTCAATGTTTGAAAACTTTGATAGGGATCTTGTAGAAGCATGAAAAATAATAAAAATCATGCGCATCACTAAATTGTGCGCCAGAAGTATTGGTGCGACAAACTCTAGATGCGAAAAAATTCCTAACGATTCATACATCTTCCCAACAGACCAAGGCATTTAATGCACAGTAGACTCACAGTTGTGCCAGACATCATCACTCTGAATAGTGCCAAAAGTGCGTCTCAGAATACACACAAATGGCTATTATACGATAAAAGGAACATCAACACTTACGTCATCTCCATGGTGACCATTTGTCGACTACAGCTGTGCAAAGCCATGTGCCCTAAAAATGATAAATTCTCCCATGCAGCAATTCACCCATGTCAGGAAGTATCCTATGTGAATGTGTGTGGTCGAATATTTCTGTTTTAACTGACTAAGATCTTTAAAACAATCGGCATGCCACATGCCAGTGACTTGGTCATGTACATGACGGGTGCCAACAATCCAAGATCTCAACAACAATCAGATATCAATGATTGCCACATGACATTTTGACCGCAGCTTGCATATTATTCTATTTAGGATATCATGTGGCAGCGAAAACCATGCATGCAGCGCTTGTGCGTTCACGGGTTTCTCAATTCAAAAGACTACAAATAGCTACAGGTCTTCCTTTACGACACACGGATAGAGAGCTATGCAAGGGCAGAGAGAGACCAATTGTCATCCTTTTTTCCAGTAAGCAGACACTTGCAATCCTTCTTCATCGTCCGATAATCAACAGAGTAAAGGAGTCAGCAGCAGTACCCAATCTTCATCGTCACACTTCCCCAGAATAAAAAAAACTTTGTACTTAGAGTTCTACTTCTTTCAGTTTTTTATACAAAAGTTTGTTCGACTTTTGTTCATGGCGATCAATGGTATCCGTAGGTGGCTTGGCATGCACGATCTCAGGATCTTGTTCCCTTCCAATGCTTCTACCAATTTTAATTACTTGATTAACCCTATAGTTATCTAGAATCTCGAGTCGTGGTCACACCATCATCCTCATAGATGTCATACCTCAGTATGAGTATGCTAAGTATAAATCTACATTAGTTCCCGTGGTCCCAATCTAGATTTATTCTGAGCATAATGCAATAGTTCAATCAAACATCCTACCCACGCTATAGCTACTAACCAACTACAGAATGTCCATGCAATAATTATGAGTATACTATAATATATCAAGAATGTATAAGGAACCTATAACACCTTAGTGCACAGGTAGCACCTTAGTGCGTAGGCAGGATAGCACACTCGGTGCAGAATTATGAAGTATCAGTACGGATACAAGTAGTCAAGTAAGGACATAGGGTAAATCAGTCAGCCAAGAGAAATATTCTGCTCACTTTGTTGGATTTATCAGGTCATGTATACAATTAGTGATTCAACTAATATAGTTTTTCAAGTACCTTAGTAGAGACTACAACTCTGCCATCGATTTCATCGAGTAATGATCATCCAGGAAATTTGGAACAACACAAGTCCACAAGTTCACTATCATATACACCTTATACAAAGCCTAAAGATTCTCAAGTACTGACACTAAACCATAATATGGGTCCCTAAACATCATAGGAGAAGGACCGGAAGTCATCAGTCCCTTAAAACTACTCATACTCTATTTTGAGCCATAAATCGATATACCGTCAGTACTCACCAGTATACCGACAGTATGTCGATTTTATGTAAAAAATGCTTATTGTCATGCCAATCCGTATACCATCAGTATATTATAGTATACCAAAGGTATGTCGTCCCAATATTCTTTCCAATATATAAAAATAATATACGTCGCTACGCACCAATGTACTACGATATGCCAATTTTATACCACTAAGGTTCTCTGTAATTCCAATCGATATACCGACGGTAAGCACCGGTGTACTGGGTGGTATGCTATCGTTGCTGCTCAAGTGCAGTAGACCCATGAAAATAAGATTTTTCCAGTACTGATCTCTCTCCAATCTCATTCAAATCACCCCCAATAAGTTCTAATTCTACCATTGTGCAACATACATCATTCTAGAAGTTATCCATGAAATTTTTGAAGTACCTCATGTTCACTCACCAAATTCTAAATATTACAAGTAAAACCCTAAATCTATTGTAAGACCTTATTTTAAGTCAAAAATCTAATAAAACAATAATGTAATTACAAAGGAATGTTATATAATGACATATTTTAAAGAGATTTAAACATATATATGTGAAAGGAAAACAAAAATCAAAGAAAATGCATGTTTTTCACTATAGTAAGATGTATTTGCCTTAGGTTTTTATCCAAGCATAGTCTTCTGCTCCTCCTGTCACTACCCGCGCCAACATTATAGGGTATGGGTTGTGATCGCGCCCAGCCTACGCTGCAGAACCAGCGGTAGTAAGCTGTCTAGATCTTAATAATCGTCAAATGATCATGATATCAATCATTGGCTCAAACTAATAAAAGGAAACAACCCAGCACACTCACACGATCACTAGTCCACTATTTAATTTTTAGTACATCGTACACATCCAATTTTCGGAGACAAATCCGATAACTATGATCACCATATCCATCTAACATGTTAAACACAATTTTAGAACATGCAACTTTTATTCTAATATTCTAAGTCATCCAAATATAGTCCTATGAACCACATGCCATCTTCATGACCTAATATGTCAACTATCCTGTCACGATGGAGCAAAGTACATAAAAAATAACATGTCACACTATACAAAATAAAGCATATAAATAAATACAGAAAATGAACTAGACAATGCAACACAGAATGCTGTCATGACCATGAAACCTAGAACACTAGAAACTATGAGAATAATAATGCTTAAGATAACCGTGACTAATCACCAGAATAGACCATGAACAAGAATGCATGGCTAACAATCTATGTGATTTGAAATACTATTTTCAATATGTGGGCGGCTAGCCTTTTACTTAGATTGGTACGGCTTAACATACGTGCAGTATATGCCGAACTATTAGTCAGAAAAAAAAGGTCTACCCACATATCTACTTAGCATTTCCCCTTTTCCTGGGAGTAATCAATATCAGGCAATAGTCAGATCTAATTAATAGAGTACATGAACAATAGCAATAATACAGAGTCACATCGTATTAAAGTCATGTCACAATATGAAACATGACGAGTTATGGAATGAAATGTAGCATTCATATTGTATAGAGAAACATCTTGTAAGGAGTACTTGTCTTCGTTCAAAGTGAAAGTCACACTAGGTCCTCCTATGTAAACAACATATATGTGTTAGATTATGTCAATCATAGGTCAAAACTAAATTCTAACTAGCTAATTCTAACAAATTAATTATTTTCCATTTTATCACTAACTCCTACACTAATCGATACACTAATCCACCAATAATATATAACTAATTTTAACTAATAAACTAATTAACTAATTATACTGTTTAGCAATTTCTTATCTAACCTCTAATTAAGCTCTATTACTGCTAATACTTTCTTTTCCTTTGTTTCTCATTGGCCAGCCCATACTTTTGGATCAACCCGGCCTAAACCACCTATCAACTTTCCTCTCCATAGGAGAGATAAAATACTATAGAGGGAAAAGAATAAGAAAAAGAAGGGGAAGAATCTAGAGGGAGTGGAGAAATCAAAGAACTTACCTCGATCACAATGCATCGAAGACAGATTCGGGCGGCACTCCTGCGGTCAGGTGCTCGGTGGCTACAACACATGAAGGTAGGGTTGCTCAGGTGCTAAGGGTAGAGGCCAATCGGGGTCTAACGCCTTAGATCTGGCAGTCGAAAGGTCGGAGATTGGTTAAAGCTCGGCGCTGGAAATCTTAAAGCGATGGGGCAGGGTGCATAGCTAGGTGTCACGCCCAGAACCAGAATACAGGTAATTCGGGATGGACAAGGCCAGCTACGTATACCAGAGTACTCCAGTACCCAGAGATACGGTCAAAGTTGTCAAGACATGGGGGTTACTACAATAATCCAACAGTCAATCCTAGGCCAAGCAATCCTAGGTACCTCAATCATAAGCAAATATACAAAGTACAAGAAGTACGATCATCAGACATAAAATAGTAAACTTCTCCAAACTATATATACATGGATGATCATGATGCTAGTAATACAAAGTGAAGAACTAGCAAGAGTAATAGTCATACATGATAAGCTCTAGCTATAGTCTAGAATAACGCAAATCATGTTTAGGCCCGTAGGCTAAATGTCAAGATCCAAAACACGAGCTAAATACATGCTCGGAGGCTAAACGTCACAAAAGAATAATATACGTAACTAGTGGGAGAATGTCATAGGAAATCCAGTAAGGTACTTTGGTGCTCCAGGTGGTCATCGTCGAGTAGATGGTACTGAAGATCCTTCGGGCTCCTCTGTCAGATCTGACCAAACAAAACCAGTTGGGTCAGACCCCCAACAATAAGTACCACAAAAGAAGCCAAACTATGAACTAAAACCATCAATAACTAACATAACAACAGATATAGACAAAAATAAGTAAATGCGGATCAAGACTCGTGCACTACCAATGCACTTATCCCGAAAATAGAAAAGACAATAAGCAAAGTAACATGGAGCATAAAGTAAATAATATGTGACATAATGTAAACTGTGGACATGTGAATTAAACGGAAGCATATGAACATGTGAGATAAACTGAACAATGTAAGAGAAATGGCACATGTGAGCATGTTAGATAACTGGGACATGAGAGCTTATAAGAACTAGATAAAATGACACATGATAAGATGACTTAGGAACTATTCTAGAACCCAAGTTACAACCCATAAACTAATACTACAAGAAAAATACCCTGTTATAATGCTTGGAAAGAAGCTATTACAATGGTTCGTATATAAGTGTTATAGAATTTCAGTAACAACACATAATATGACGGTTCTAAAGAGTTTTTGGCCTATTATAACGATTTATAGCGTTAAGCGTTATATGTTATCCATACATATGTAACGCTGTTACACGCAAACGTTATAAAAAGTGGTAAAAAAATTAGGACGTCCACTCGAACGCCCGCTCAAACTCGATCTCCCAAATCAAAACCCGCGGTCCCTTTTACTTTTCCCTCTCTCACTCCCTTCCAATTTCCTTTTTATCTCCTCTTCTTCTCTTTTCCTCCTACCACTCTTACCACTGCCACCAGACCTGAAAATCCTAACCCTAATTTTTTGGGAGTTTTTAAGGAAAAAAGAGGAGGGAGTGGACAAGGAGAATGATTAGGGATTCTGTTGGGCTGGATTCGACACTCGATAACTAGGTACTAATTCGTTCTTCTTTGATCCATTCTTAAATTAGGTTTTTTATGACCTAGAGAAACGCCAAGGACCCGATCCTATCATCACCATCGAGATCCGCCTCTTCTGACGCAGACGGAAGCCACCACGCGGTGGTCCGGCCGCGGTCGCTTCTCGACGCGGCGGAGTACCCGACGAACCACCACCGGAGGGAGGACTCCTCCTCCTTTCGGTCGCTGCTCAAGTCAGTGATGGACTCCACCGTGCCCCCGCTAGAGGCGACGGTAGCAGACCGGTCACCTCCTCCAGTGACGAGGAAGATAAGGGAGTCTCCGCCACACCACCAGAAGGAGGAGTCGCTGGCTCGGCCTCGTCCTTCAAGTTGGCTGTAACTCTACTTTTTCTATTTTAGTGGAATTTAAATTTTTAATAATCTTACTTCATTTTCTTTTTCCTATGCTTGTGCTGTGGATCGCCTACTCACAAAGTCAAGGATTGTCAGGAGATCCTTGATCACGCTGCCCAAGGACAAGCACGAGGAGCACCAGTATCACAGAAGAAGGACCCGCCTCTCCAGATTCAGCAAACACATTGAGCACTACCGTAGGGACCAGCCTATGTCAGGACAGTTGAAGACGTTAAAGAGATTCCAGTTTCGGAGGAATACTGAAGACAGACTGAAGACAGAAGACTTCTCTTGCATGGTTGGGGAAAACCATGTATCTTAATTCGCAATCCAGCCTCCACTTAAATTCCTTGAAGCACCTAGATTATTTTTTGAAACTTCTTGTTTGAAACCTTGGTTGATGTCGAAACTTACTTTGAGATATTGTTTCTTATTTCGGTAAACTTATTTCGGATCCACAATTTGATAATTGTTTGAAATCCATTAATCGATACCGTTTGCATATTCATCATTCCTGACCTTGTTTCCTAGTAATGACTCCTATTTGCAAATTTTGTTTCTTTATCAAACTTTGTGTTAATTGATATTTAATTGCTTCTCGAGATTTCATTTTGAAATCCTGTTTCTCATTCGAAACTTGTTTAAAGCTCCGTCCTATGCAGCACATTGTTGAGGATCCCTCTGAGGGTTGTGAAGATTTTGTTTCTTATTTGAGATTCGTATCCACAATTCGATGCTTGTTTCCTATTCACCCATTGATTTCTTTTTCTACTCGTGACTTTAATTTCATTCGAGATTTTAAGACCCTGTTTCCTATTTTCGAGACTTTGCTTTCGTTCGTGATTTTGTCTCATATCCAAGATTTTTCAGGCTTTGAAACTTCAGTTCCTACTCGCGACTCGATGAAACCTTGTTCCTTATTCGATATCTTGTTTCCTCGTCAAGATTTTTTATTCGAGATTTTATTTCCTAATCACGACTTTGTTGATATTGGTTTTCTATTTTGAGACCTTGTATTCTATTGGAGGTTGTTTTTCCTTCGAGATTTTGTTCAAGATTTTATTGTTATTTGAGATATTGTTGAACCTTGTTTTTGATACGAAATTTTATTCCTTATGTTGAGACTTTGTCTTTTGTCTGATACCTTGCTTTATGCCACCTTTGAGACTTTGTTACCTATCCAGGATTATTTTCCATATATGGGATCTTGTTATCATCCCGGATTCCTTTGAGAATTTCGTTATAAGTTGAAACTTCGCTCCCTGTCTGAAATTTTAAATCTTCCTGGTTGCCCTTTTATACTCACTGATTGGATCCCTTGTCGTCTCTTAGTACCTAATAAACTCTTGTATTCTAATAGTCAGATAACCTCACCATTTTTGTGACTTGGACTATTAAAACTCATTTTGATTTCTTGAAATTTTCTATGGATAAAAGTTGAAAGACTATTCGATGACCTACTAGGGCATGACAGTTGCGCGCTGCAGCCGTTATCTGGATTACGGAGATCGAAAGTTCACTGCAGCCAGCAGCATACTGGCGGGGTAGGAACTCTAAGTTGAAGTGATTTCAGACATTCATAGGTTTTCGAGTATTATTGAGACTTTATCTTATTTTTTATACCTTTGATATCTTGGGTGGTTTCGATAATGATTATTGAAAAATGGATAAGGTTGACAGAATATTCGGTGACATATTGTTATTTGAGTCACGGAGCCGAAAGTCCACTGCAGTCAGATATATACTGGCGGGGTAGGAATTTTAAGCAAAGTGATTGCAAATGCCTATATGTTCTCTGGTATCATGGAAATTATATTTCCTTTTTCATATGATTATCGATCTTCGTGAATCGCAAATCCTTGCACGTTCATCCGGATTTGATACTAATACCTCCTGGGTATTTTATACATTTTCTCAATAAACCCTTGCTAATTTTCCTTCTAGTATTTTATCGTTAGATCATTGAATTCCTCAAAATTATACATTGCCAGATTTTGATTCCATACCTCGTTGTGTCTTGTCTAAACTTTGATCTTAAATCATGTCTATCTGGCCATGATTTTCCTATCTTGTCCTAGTCCACTTGTGTTAAAATATCGATTTTTTATTATCGTACTTAACATTTGTGTTTTCAGGATTTTGCTCCTCTAAGTTGTAATTGAAATTTCATTCTATCTCATGCTTATTTGATTCTTTATTGTCGTTAGATCGTGTTATTTCAACTTCTTGTGTGTAATTACAGTACTTGGTCTCAAGGCTCAAGGCGTCTCTGAGTTGCACAGGATCGGCAGAAGCACTGGGCGGACAGCAGCAGACGGCCACTGAAGTTCGTGGTTGGAGATAGGGTATTTCTGAGGTACATCGGGCCCTTCGACGTGACGGCACGGATTGGCGAGGTGACATATCTACTAGCTCTTCCAGCCAGCTTGGAGGGAGTACATGACGTTTTCCACGTGTCCCAGCTTTGATGCAACATTCCAGATCCGAGTCATATGGTGGACTATTCAGAGCTAGAGGTGGGTCCGAGCTTGACCTACGAGGAGTAGCCAGTGGAGATCCTTGATCGTAGGGAGAAACGCCTGCGGAACCAGACTATTCCACTTGTCCGCGTCATATGGAGACACCACTCTCCGGGAGAGTCCACATGGGAGCGCGAAGAAGAGATGCGAGAGCGCTATCCTAGCTTGTTTGCTTGATTGTATTCTTCTGTTCGAAAATTCTATTTTCAATAAATGATTTGTGTTTGAACTTTTTGTAAATTGAGATTTATTTTGCGGGTCTTCGAATTTCGAGGACGAAATTTTTCAAGGGGAAAAGATTTAAAACTCCACTTTTTCCATTTTAGTGGAATTTAAATTTTTAATAATAATACTTCATTTTCTTTTTCCTATAATTATATACTTTATGAATATTTTGGAGGGAAAGAATGTGCAGGAATATTTTTTAATTTTCAAAAGTTGGTTACAACTAATTTGAGTGGTCCCCATTTTTTTGAATCTCCTAAAACAACTTTTTAACTAATTTCCTAACAGTTTTGTAATAAATGAAAAGGGGGAGGGCTCCATTGAAAGATTTTCAATAGGTGGGGGGGCTTATTTGTAAATACTCCATCTGATTTTTATTTGAGAGGAGAGAGAATGAGTTATCAATTCTCATTCCTCAGCAAACCAACTCCTCTATTCCTCTTCTTTCCAATTTTATGGTCGAGCCATGGCAGCGGCGGAGCTGGCCATGGCGATGGCGGTCACTTACGCGGTGGCCGGCGGTTTCATCGTTCTCGACGAGCGACGACATCCATACAATCTCCTCCGATAATTTCATCGACGACGACGGTGACTGAACCGGCCGTGATCTCCATCTCATCTCACGCCAATAACTAGGCGATGGTTCTGGCGAGCTACGCACCGTTCGTCTTCTCCAGGATCGACGACGAGCAGATCTGGCCTCCAACTCCGTAGGCTCACCACCTTCCCGTCATCGAGTTTCTCCGACCGGCTGTTCTTGACGAAGAGCAGCAGTCTCCTCCAGTGATTTCTCCTTTCGACGACAATCTTGGGTGAGTTCTTCGTCCTTCCTTGCTCAGTCATCTTCCACGATGTTGTTCCGACATTCACGAACTCAAGATCAGGCTTCGATCCTCAATTTTGGTAAGTAACATTTTAAATCCAACGGTCTTCTCTCATGAACTGAATAATTGAGCGAGTGAGCCATTAATTTCTTGATATGAAGAATATAATTTCATTCATTGATTCAAATGTGACTCTGATCAGTTTGTTCATGTCTGTACCCATCCACTTGCTTGATGAAATATCTAAACCAGGGGCGTAGCAGTGTTTGGACACGTGAGGCTTGTATCTGTTTATGTGGTTGTATCCCAGTTTCGTTGACTCGTCATCTTTAGGTATTGTACTGCTCTCCTCAAGTTTGATTTGTTTAATTTATAGTTAAAATTATTGGGATTGAACAGGGTTGTGATCGGGTTGCAGGAAGGTGGGGGTCGTGTCTGATCCCTTTGTTCGTGTTGGTTTGTATTGGACGAGGACCTTGTACCCAGGTTTTGCATTCATGTGACCTTGATTCGAATTCCGTTCGTAATTGGAGTGTTCGTGTCCTTGGACAGAGTTCGTGTCCGGAGTTAGGCTGGGATTTTTTTGCCTGCTGCCAATTGGATAGGGAAGGCCATGGCAGTATTGGAAGAGTCAATTGGTTTAAGCTTAGAAGGAACTGATGGATTGATTGATTATATTTTTGCTGAGTTAGTTAGGTATTCACATTTGTTTATATCTGTTGTATAAAGTGTTTTATTAATTTTCCATCATTTGTTTTGAGTTGTAATTTCTTAACTTAGCTTGGAAATTCATTGTTCCTGCATTCTTCTTAGTTCTAAGCTACGACCAGAAATAGCCGTTGGGTTTATTTGAAGGGGACAAGGCTTTGTGATAGCTTGTTGAGTTGTGGAGGAAGTCCTATGAGTATTTGGAAGTTGAGTGTAAACTCAACTCTATACTTGAGTTGGTTTCACATGCATGTTGTAGGCTTTTGGAGTTAGAAGTCTGGTTTATAACTGCAAACTGCTGGATTGGAAAGATGTTACTTGGACAATGGCATTCGATTTAATACAGTGTTGTGCAGTGTTTGAATTTAGTTGGTCCGTAGCGACGCTGGGTTTTAGCTACGTAACTGATAGGTTATGTGCTATAGCTGGGTTTTGTGTATCAACTTTGGTGTGCATCAGTTCTAATTGATGCTTGGTTGTATGGGGTGTGCCCAGGCCTTTTCTTCTTCAAGCATGAGGATTCAATTGGGTTGATGGCCTCTTAATGTCAGTACAAACTGTAAGAAGACTAGGCTTGGACTGGGAAATGGGCCATTGAGTTGAGAGCTCTAAACTTATGGGTTGAGTGGAATTATTCTTTAGTCTTCAAATTATTATTGTACCATTCAGTTTTAATTGTCTTAATATATTTGGTGGTAATATTTCAGGAAATGTATTATCTATTTTAACCTATAATATTACTAGTTATTATTTCATCTTAAGCATCCTTGTTAATTGACTACTATATGGTATTTTTCCCATAAATGGTCTACTAGTAAGTTATCTAGGTCTATCATTATCTAAATAAGGATATGTTTTCTCTTGTAGTTATTATAGGGTATATAGTTAACTAATAGGGATGTCTATTTAATTAAACTGGGTTGTATAGCATATTTTGTTATTTGACTTTAAACTTTTAAATAGGTATTAGCTTATTGGTGGGAATAGTTGAGTAGAAATTGTCATTGCATAGAATCTAACCAATTTGTAGGACATCCAGCTCCACTAATTACCCTTGGTTTCCCGGAGCAAGGCAAGTACTTTTCTATGGTTTTGTACATTTACATTTCTTGTACTTTTGCTATGACACATCATGACACGATATCCTGTACTCCTGCACTCCTGTTCTTGTACTTACTTGTGTCGGGTGGAGAAATACACTAGCCATGTGACCAAACCTCGGTTACTATATTCATGTAGATAGCTTAGGCCTCGCATCGTGCACGCGGGTCCTAAGCTGTACCATTCATGTACTTTCATGTGCTTACCCCTAGCCGGTCACATAGACTAGTTGTATTTCAAACATGGTGCACTTGTCATGTCTTGTACTTCAGGTTCATAGTTACATTCCTGTACTTTATATTCCTGTACTTTATTTTCTGTACTTACATTCATGTACCTTCATGTTCTTTTCCTGTACTTTATAGTTCATGTTCTCCTGTACTCATTTCCATATCATGATGTTCTTGTTCATTACCTAGAACTGTACTTTGCTCCGCTCCTGACTGGATATGTTGCAGGTATACTTGCAGGATATCATTATACCATATGGGCCAGAGACCGAGACATTAGCTGAGCAGGATGGAGACATGACTTAGCTAGAGGCTTCAGGTTTAGACTGTTAGCTTTACTCTTAGATATTGTTTTAGAGTTTATAGTACATTTCATTCATGATAACTAGTACATTTATGATATATAGAATTGTGGATTATGGTGATCATTCTGGGATCGTGTATAGATGCTGTGATTGTGTACATTATGTTTATCTGGTTAGATTTCCCTAGTTTGGTACAGCTTACTTCGTCGTGTCCAACGACGAAGGCTGGGCGTGTCCGACTCGTGTCCGATTATTCGGGAGCGGGTCGTGATATTGGCTCTCTGGGAGGACGAGCCGGACGACCCGACCGCCGTAACACCAACATATTCGATGATGAAGTAGAACTCCTTCACTTCCCCAACTGTACATTAGGCACATTTTCGAAAAAGCTCCAATTTTGTGGATTCTATATTTTGTGTCAAAATCGAGGCTGTCGGTCGAGACTTGGAATGATCCGTGGCATGATCTCGTGTACGACATTTACGACCTATTCTTTCGGTCCTAAATTCTAAATGTTTGAGTAATTTGTAGCTAGTTGTCGAGACTTGGAATAAATTGAATGATTCAAGGAACATCTTCTGTTACTATATGACTGCTGATGTAAACTATCTAACTCCAAAATGATATATTAAAAAAAACTTCATGTGCTCTACTGTCCATACACAACATCCAACAAGATTACATATGTACTTTTCAACAGAATTTGATGGATAACTTCTTAAGTTATATTCTGCCGGTTGCTAATTCGTATGCATTTGGATCCTTCTCTTGACTAGATAAGATTTATCGACGAATATATATATATATATATATATATATATATATATATATATATATATATATATATATATAAAATAAAAAATAAATATATATATAGATATATATAGATATAAATATAAAGAACTGTGTTAGATGTTGTCTGGGTTAATTACTTTGGAATTGTGCATAACGATAATATTTGCCTAGTCTTCTCTTCTAAACATTTCCTCTTTGCATGCAGACCAAGATCTCCGGGCGGCTACAGGCTGCAGTTCCATGGAGGAGGGACATCAAGATGTAGCCGGACAACAATGCTTGGTTGTCACTTCCTATGTCCATGTGCTGGAGATAGACGCAGCTTATTTTTTGTGTGCTTTATGGACAAATATATTCTGGTATTAATAGGAAGAGAATAAGCTATTTGCAGACAAATATCTATAATATATATGATATGGTTAGCCTTCCGCATGCTGTAATGTTGTATAAAAAATGTTGGGTTTTGGCCTTTGTATTAGAGACTTTAGTCCCACATCGGCTAGGCCAAAGGAGTTGTATCTCTATATATTAGCTATGCTAGTTTAGAGATGCACATGTGGTGTGGAGGTGCACATGGGTGTGTCATGTGGGGTTATTTTTCTAATGGGAAAAAGGCTAAATATACAATTGAAAGCATTCATGCTTTTTGCTCTTGGAAAATTTATTTCCATGGGAGCTAAGCCCCGTAGGGGCTTAGTGACTCAGACTCGGACTCGGACACGGACTCGGGCTCATGGGCTCATGAGGCGTAATGTGGCATTTTGTTGGCGCATTCAACAACAACATTTTCTTGGACCACATCTTCATTGAACACTTCAGTTTCCTGTGCACTCTCATTGTTCTCCGGTACATCCGCAAGAACAATATTCTTGTGCCTTGCAAATTTGTCTTCAAAATATTCTGCGTCGCGAGATTCAATGATATAATTTGACTCAATATTAAGAAATCTCCGAGCATCACTCTTCTCGGTATACCCCAAGAAGATCGTCTTAGTAGTCCTTGTCCCAAGCTTCTGAATTTTCAGATCTGGAAGCTTGACATATGCCAGACACCCGCACACTTGAATGACATTCAAGTTAGGTCTGACCTTGAACCAGAGTTCATGAGGAGTAACGTCTGAAGTTGCATTAGGCACTCTATTTAAAATAAATGTGGCTGTCAATGCAGCTTCTCCCCAGTAGCACTTAGGAAGACCCGCAGTCAACAGCATTGAGTTAATCATTTCTGTTAACGTTTTGTTCTTCCTCTCTGCTACTCCATTTGATTGAGGAGAGTACGGAGCCGTAGTCTCATTGACAATTCTATGTTCTTTGCAAAACGATACGAATTTATGAGACCTGACTCCCCACCTCGATCACTTCTTATTCTTTTGAGTTTTTGTCCAGTCTGCCGCTCAGCTTCGGCTCTGAACTCCTTGAACTTCTCAAATGCTTCGTCTTTAGCCTTCAGCAAGTAGACGAAGGCATACTTAGAGAAGTCATCGATGAAGGTTTTGAAATACTCCATCCCGGCCTTTGTAGAGAACTGTTTGAAGTCACAGATATCGGAGTGTACTAACTCCAGAAGATCTGTACTTCGATTAACCCGAGGAAAAAGTTTCCTTGTGATCTTTGTTTGAGTACAAACTTCACATTTCTCTACCTTACCCCCACACTTGGAGATAAGTCCTAGACTAGACATTCTGTTTATTCATTTACAATGAACATGTCCTAGCCTATTATGCCACAACTCAAGAGTATAAGCAGAAGGAGTGATTGCATTAATTACATTAATTACATTGGACTGATTTATAAGCTGAATTTTGAATATTCCTTCGGTATAAAGAGCTTTCCTGAAATATGTTCCCTTGATAGACATCACCATCTGGCCAGCTTTGATGTCCATCCTGAGGCCTGCGTTGTATAGTAGGCCTCCTGAGATCAGGTTCTTGGCGATAGCAGGTACGTGCTTCACGCCATGAAGCGTCAAAGACTTGCCAGAAGGCAGCTTCAATACCACCGTCATAATCCTGAGCACTTCAGCTTGTGCCTGGTTCGCCATCATAACCACTTCAGAAGTAGGTGTTAGGTGGTGAACCACTCCTTGCTGGAGCAGACATGGCAGGTGGCTCCAGTGTCTACCCACCGGTCAGAGTCAGTCCCTACCGCATCAACCTGCACAATCATAACAACAACGTCAGTGATCATAGAGACCTTAGTAGGCTCTCCTTGCTCTGATTGCTTGGTCTTTGCTTTGCATTCATTCTTGGAGGGACCCTTCTTGCCACACTTGAAATAAGGCATCTTAGACTTTGCCTTCTTTCGCTTGAAGGAAGTCTCCTTCACGTTCAGATTGTTAGGGTCCTTATTCTTGCTGTAGAAAGCCGCCTGCTTTCCCCTTGGTTCCTTGGTATGAACCCGATTGGCATTAGCCAATTGCTTGGATAGTGTGTCCACCTTCAGTTGAGCCCGCATCTGATCCTCAACATAGATTTCCTGCAAGAGATCTTCAAGACTGATCTCAAGCTTCTTCCTATGCATGTTTGCATAGAACTTACTCCATCCAGCAGGGAGGTTTGAGACAATCCCTCCAA
This sequence comes from Iris pallida, assembly GCA_029216955.1. Classification (NCBI taxonomy): domain Eukaryota; kingdom Viridiplantae; phylum Streptophyta; class Magnoliopsida; order Asparagales; family Iridaceae; genus Iris; species Iris pallida. Next base: position 14,469,996 of record JANAVB010035018.1, read on the forward strand.
TAACAAACTTGTCGGGGAGGGGCATTGCTTCGTCTTCCAACTTCTGTCGCAACTTCAGGAATTCCTTTACCTGCGACAGCATGGACTTCTCGTCCTCAAAGGGCCATTTGTGATATTTTTCAACCACAAATATCTTGCTCCTGTTCTAGTCTTCTTCGTACAGTTTCTCCAGAGACTCCCAAATGTCTCTGGAAATAGGTTTCTTACTGTAGGATTCTGCTAGGGAATCCTCCATAGCATTCAGGATAAGCAGCCTGTAAATACTATTCTCCCTTCTCCACTTAGCTTGAAGTTTAGTAGCTACAGTGATTGCGGCAGCAGACCCAGTATCTGGAACAGTAGGTTCCTCTTCAAGAAGCACGTGATCAACGTCTTTGATTTGAAGAGTGAGATAAACCTTCCTCTTCCAGACTTGATAATGCCCTCCATCAAATTTTTCTAACTTACAAAAGTCAGTATTGAGGAGTGAAGCATTAAAGTTTTCCATCGTAGCAATATAGCTTTGAGATTGTTAGTACTGGGTTACAATTTTTCGATGGAAAACTGAGAAGATGAAACAATTGTAAGAACAATGTTCCAACGCAACACTTCTAGGAAGGTTGCGCAAGTATAACAATGATCTAAGAAGATCCTGTTATGATATTACAAGAATCTAAAAAGATTTCGTAATCCACAGCAGCGAAGAAGATGACAGCCGAAAGATGGAAGATGGCCTGCTGGGGTGAATGATCACCGTTGCTCAAAGCTATATTTGCGCGCCCCACACGAATATAGCTTTGAGCAATGGTAATCATTCACCCCAGCAGGCCATCTTCTATCTTTCGCCTGTCATCTTCTTCGCTGCTGTGGATTACGAAATCTTTTTAGATTCTCGTAATATCATAACGAGATCTTCTTAGATCTTCGTTATACTTGCGCAACCTTCCTAGAAGTGTTGCGTTGGAATTGTTCTTACAATTGTTTCATCTTCTCAGTTTTCCATTGAAAAATTGTGCCCCGGTACTAACAGAAAATAGTATCAATATGAGGTTGATTGGAGTCTGAAGATGCACTTATAAACTATATAAAAATATTGCAGTTTGTAACAATTTCTTCAGTTCCCCAAATTATATTAACTCAAATTTACTTTTTCATTAGAAAAATGAAGGAGGGATGACAGTGGTGTCGGTACCGAGGCTGCCGTTCAGCGTTGCGGAGGGGTCGGCAGAGGCGAATCGGATGGTGACGGGGGAATGGCAGCAGCGGAGGTGAACGGGACAGCTAGGGGGAGGGGAGGGAGGGCGGTGAGGAAGCCGGAGGAGCTATCGAGGGTTGTAGGGTGGCTGAGGATCTTGACATTGGTGCCTATCATGGTGTCGTTCTCGACGATGGTGGCTGATAAGACCAAAGGTTGGACTAGCGACTCCTTCAACCGCTATCGAGAATTCCGGTAAGGAGGCTTGTTGTACTCGATTTTAGGATTTTGGTTGAAATAGTTGTAGTCAATACAACATGACATAATACAGAGCAACATGGACACGTCGCATATTTTGTTCTATCCTTAGTTAATAGGCCACGTTGGTCGTCACAGGGCTCCACGGTGGCGGACGAGGGGTTCCTCGACAGGTTTCTTTTCTTTTCTATGAAATTGTACTATGAAACCTGCACAAAACTAAATTATACTATGAAATTGTAGTTTCTTTTCTTATTATTTTCATAATTTCTTTTAAAGTTCCTTGGTATTAGCTCATAAGCTTGATTTACAGCTTCTTTTATACATACAAGTACTCTAACACTGTTAATTATTGTTATTTTGTGTATACATTCTTGACTGATTGGACGTATTTATTGAGGATCCTCTAGAAGAAACTTGGGAGGCTCTCTTTCTTTGGCAGCATAGGCATAGTGAGATCCTAAATGTTCTCCTATTGTAACCATGTTTGAAGCCTTCTGTTTCATGCTTTGTATTTATATTTCTCTCATGGAACAACTATTGGGGAGTCTTTCAAATCAGTCAAGGGACATTTTATCAAACATTGATGCTTGGGAATAGCCCATAATTGTGATGAAGAGGATCACAGTCAATCAGCAACTAATTGATACCTATATGTTTATTAAAGCAGCAGACATATTTACCTAAGGGAGCACATATCCCCTAGTGTGCGATTTAGATGCCTATAGAAGTAAGACACTCTCACCTCTAAAAGATAATGTTTCAAATTGCTTTCAATTGCTTGTGCCATTAGCAAGAAATTATGATTTTAGATGAATGACCAAGCTAGACTGATAGAAAAATGGTTAATTCTATCTTAGTTACAGATATTAACTCTATATTTTCATCAACTGAAATTGAACGCTTAATATTGCAGTGTAGCCCTTGGGATGAATTTGAAATACTAGTACTCGTCAAGAGAGAAACATTCGGAGATCCATGACCAAGACATGCTTATTGTTAGTATTATATACTAAAAGCATCACTGTTGTAGTAACCTTATTTCCTTAAATTTTGAATGAGAATCATATGGGAAAATATTTGCATATTGTATTTGTTGTAAGTGTTAATACAAATGTCTGATATTCTATATTGTAGATTATGGTGTGTGGTATAACACAGAAGATCATATTATAAGTTCCCTATGGAATATATAAATAGTTCACAACCTAGATGGACTTGGACAATCTATTGGAAAGGTTGTAGTATAATCTGGTATTAGTCTATCTTGACTATAGGTTTACACTAGTACACTTTGTGTGTATTGAACATGACCACTTCAGGTTGTTCTCTTTGTACTGACTACATAAGAGAACAAATACCTCTGTTATTATGAATGCTTGTGCTCTTAATCCGGATATAATAACAGACTTGTATATGCAGTGTGCATTACTTTGACTCATAAAAGAGTGAGATTCATTATGGGTTAAAAACCTCTATGAATTGGGTAATAATATTGTATGTATGATGGGTTGTTGATTATAAATGGAATCCATGTCCCGATACATCGGGTTGATGATGTCCCCTTAAAGAGCACATAAGGATTGTCATATAAACCCTGCAGGTGGATTATATTCGATATGACAAATAAAGTTGAGCGGTACTACTTAAGGATAAAAGATGTCGAATCAATATAGTTGTCAGTAACTTAATTTGATCGACGGACATTCGATATCTTAACATGGGGAACCAAACGAGCATATAATAAAAGGAGCCCACAAACATAATTTGGGATTAGAGAGGTAGTGCAACAATAGCTCATTAGTGGACCGAGCTATTGTTATTGGGCCTGGATTGTGTGTTCATGCTGAACACGGGATAACCAGATCCGTTAGAAGACCTAACCCTAATTTCTCCTCATGGTCCCTGTCGTAGCCTATATATATCCTCTATTCTCTGGCCACCAAATTATTTATCAGAAATCTGAAGCTTTCTCTAAATTCGTAATTCACGTAAGGAAAGAAAGAGAGGGCTGCCAAGGAGAAGAAAAGGTTGGGAGATCGTCGCCCATGCGAAGTCTAACTCGAGGAAGGAATACGTACAGAAGATCTTGGGGTCGTCTGCTCGAGATTTCCAGAAACTACTTATCTTCTTCCCGCCTCATGTATGATTCGTGAACCCTAGTTTCCGCCTATGAAGGGTTAGAACACATATTAAATTTGTTTAACTTTCTATTAATCAATACGCACACCAAAGTAAGGGTCCTGGGAATCCCCAGTTCCATCAATTGGTATCAGAGCCACTTTTGATCTGCGTATTGATTGATACGTCCATGTTGTCCAATAAAACTTGCATTGTGTAATAGTCGGTAGATGTAGATCTGTTCTAACTCGGTTTTGCAGGCATCTTAGATCCAACTATTATGGTCCAATGCATGTTTTATTTTATGATTGTTTTAAATCACGGACATGTCATGGATATTGTTATTGCTGTGGATGTAATTAAAATCACGAGGGTTGATCATGCTTATAATTTTATTTTTTAATCTAGATTATGTGTGAACTCCTTTGAGAGGCATAGGATTGATGTAATCTTATATTTTTGATCAATAGTGATGGCGGTGGTGGCTGTTTCTAATGCCAGACGAGATGCTGGTTTTAAGCAGTCTAAAGGCAGACGGATGATTTTCGATGAAGGAATCGACAGCCAAAACCTAAAAACAAAAAACCTATAATAGACTGCGCAGCGCCATATTTTGGATTCGGATAGTTGTGGACGGAGCAGGAAAGATGACCTAATAGTTGGATATTTTTCTCTTATTTGTTGTCATTTTGCTTTTTCTGATTATGTATGTTTATTATTGTGTGGATGTTTTTTTGAAAAACTAAGCCTACATTAATAATAGACAACATGGACATAATATCAACTAGTAGAAAAGCCCTCATTATTAAATAACTAAGTGAGAGAGGATATTTATTTAGTATAAATCCTATGGTCTCCACTACTGGTTTGTAGGAGATGTAATTATACTTGCGCGTTGGCTTTAGTACCTTCCTCCATATCGGATGAGTATAATTATGGATCACCAGTACAAACTTCCTTAGAGATAATTGTAGAAAGTTACCTAGTATGTGTTCACTTTTCCATCTGAAAGAACTCATTATAAGGTAATGGACTTAGTATTAAGTAATGGTATAACTTAGATTCAAATAATGGTATCCTCCCCATCAGAGTCACTGCTATTATTTGTATGACCATAGCAAGTCCAACATATTAATTTTATTTGTCATAAAGTTATGTTGACATGATAGTAAAATTAATAGGTAGTACCTACTTGAACAAAGTTGAATTTGTATACGTCCACACTATCGTGGCATGCTAAATTCATGATGTTCAAGGTGTTAGTAAATTTTTTATTATTGTTTTGAGGGAATCAATATTTAATTAATTCAAAAAGTTTTTATCCTACATAATTTTTATTTATGTGATTCTCAAGATTTCAGAAATGAGTTTTTTCAGTCCACTTATGGTGATTCTTAAAGAAAACAAACTTATTGGACCTAATTATATTGACTAGAAACGTAATTTAGACATTGTCTTGACTGCTGAGGAGTACAAATTTGTACTTGTTGAGCAATGCCCACCTAAGCCTGATACTAGCTCTGATGAAGAGGTCAAATAGGCTTATAAGAATTAGAAAAAGGCAGATGAGATGGCGCGATGTTACATTCTGGCATCTATGTCAAATGTACTGCAACATCAGCATTAGGCCATGGCCACGGCTTATGAGATGATGTATAACCTCAAGGAACTCTTCGGACATCAGAGTAGAGCAACTAGGCAGTTTGCTATGAAGTGTTTGGTGAATACAAAAATGGCTGAGGGTACACCAGTAAGAAATCATGTTCTCAAGATGATGGGTCATCTGAATGAGATGGAGATCCTTGGAGCAAAAATCGATGGAGAATCCCAGGTCGATATCATTCTCGGGACTCTGCCTAAAAGTTTTGATAATTTCTGCCTTAATTACAACATGAACAAAAGGTTGTATAGTTTGGCAGACTTGCAAAAGAGCTACAGGATGCTGAATCTCTCTTTAGGCAGAGTGGTCATGTTTTTGTTCCTAAAAAGGCTTCTACTTCTAAGCCAAAAGGCAGTAAGAAAAAGAATAACATTCAGAAATATGCAAACTCATCAATGAAGGGCATGGGACCTCAAGGCGCTGTGAAAAATTCGAAAGACAAATATTTCAAGTGCAAAGGGTCAGGACATTGGAAGACTGACTGTCCACTTCTCAAACAAGAGGACAAAGAAGGTATATCTCATTTACTAGTAGTTGAAACATGTTTAGCGGTGTTATCTACCGGCATCTTGTGTGTAGATACATGAACCACTAATCATGTCTGCAATACATTGCAGGGGTTCCAGGAAACCAGGCGGCTCAGTGATGGAGAGATATGCTTGTTCATGGGTGACGCTACAAAATTAGCGGTCATTGCATTATGAGATGTTACTTTATCTTTTGGTAGAAATAAGTCTTTGACATTGAGAGATTGTTTTTATGCACCTTCACTTAGAAGGAATTTAATTTATGTTTCCATGTTAGTTAAGGATGGGTATTCAGTTTATTTTAATGACAATATTGTTATTAGAAAGAATAAACATTTTATCTATTCTAGTGCATTAGTTGATAATCTGTATGTCATTAATCCTGTTTCGCCCACAATATAACTTATGGAAATGAATAATATGTCATCTAACTTAAATAAGAGAAAGGAACCTTCTTGTATGAACCAAACATATCTTTGGCACTTGCGATTGGGGCATATTAACCTAAGAAGGATTCAAAGACTGGTTGAAGATGGACCTTTGAGTTCATTGGAAGTGAAGGCACTACCAGTCTGTGAATCCTGCTTGGAAGGTAAAATGACCAAAAGGCCTTTTACGGCAAAGGGGTTATTTGTCACGCCCCAGAACCAGAATACTAGAGATCGAGGGCGAGACAAAGCCAGCTACGTATATCAAAGTACACCAGTACCCCAATGTACGATCAAAGCTGTCTAGAAGACAAGTGGGAAGACTCTAGCATGCCACTGACGACTCCTATGGTCGAACAAATCCTATCTCAATCCAACAACAACAAGTATCAAGAGTATATCAAATATGAAAGTAAAGAGGCGTCCCAAAATACTATATCATACATGATCATGAAGCTAGTAAATACAAAATACTACACTAGCAAAGTACCAATATACATGATCACTATATTAGTCTAGATCTAATATAATACATCATGTTGACCAAAGTCTGAGAAAGTCTCAAAATAATAGGGCTAATACATGCCCTAGCTAACACCACCAAAATGAAATGAAAACACGAGCGGTACAAAAAGGAAACCCACTCGCGAGGAGGAACAACCGCAGATCTAAGCAGGCGGCGGGTCATCCAGAGAAAGGTATGGAGAATCCTCGGGCTCCAGCGGAAAATCTGGCCAAACAAAACCAGTGGGGTCAGGCCCCAAATAGCAAGTACCACAAGAAAGCTCGAGGTGCACGACAAAACCCAACAACAACACAATAACATAATGATAGAAGTAAATAAATGCGGATCGAGACTAGTGCGGTACCAATGCACGTATCTCAAGAATATAAATGACTGAATGGAAATACTGAATAATATAGCTATGGAACAGAATAATCCGATGAGCAACAAGGGGTTTAGGAACTACTAGGAATCGGAGCTACAACCCTTAAACCAAACAAGGACCGGGGTTACAGATCTTTTCCCTAGCAGAACATAGCCTCTGGCCACTCACTGATACAAGAGCATATAAGGTAACACACAATCAAAAGTGCACGGCCAATCATTACCTACGGCTTGCTATCATTAACTAGCTAGGGTTATCACAATCCTAATTACTAGTATGCAAGTTGAGGAACTTCACTACCACCTACGCTGCAGTAACTCGGATGGCCAAGGGGGCGACGACGGTAGAAGAAAAGAAATAAAATCAACCAAACAATCTCAATCAATAGTAGATAAACATCTACTCCAAAAATGAAATATATCAATAGTAGATAAACAACATCTACTCAATAACATATCAATAGTAGATAAACATCTACTCAATCAATAGTGGACAGGGGCCCACGCCAATCGGGGTTATCCCTGCCACTGTGGGGGCCCATAGCGATCCGAGTACGCGGTAGCATGAAGTGTCCTCCCCTCCCAATGATCTATATGAGTTTACTAGTCAATTACCTATAACATTCGTTTTTAATTCTCAAGTCGTGGACACTCAAGAATCGTCCTATAATGACGAGCCATGGGTACAAGTCATTTGCGAGATATCTCTGGCAAATATTCTCAATACACATTACGCGCGATACAATAGACAATACTCACACTCGATTGTCCATTGCCAAGATGCAATAGATTAAACATTCAACAAGTTAAATCCACGGTGTCAATAAAGAACATGCGATCAAATCTTAATCTAGAATTCAATCGAGAAAATCAGTACATGTGTGCGCTACTACGGGCCACTAAATCGAGCTAGGCATATACAGTAATCTGGAGTGCACCGTAACAGGCCACTATCTATAATCTGGACATAGAACAATACGTGAACATAAGCATGTACCATGTATATAGAGTGTACAATCATTCTTTAACTATCCAAGGTCATCTAATCATGTTAAGAGTCCATTACAATCGAGAAACAATCAAAAACGGACAAAAACGGGCAAAAACGGACAAAAACAACCTAAAATAGCCTAACCGGATTATCCGACGGATTACTGCGGATTTCCGGCAGATTTTCCGAAGTGTAACAGCAAGTTTTGTGGTGCAAGTTCGGATTTTCCGACGGATTTCCGCGGATTTTCGACGGATTTTCCGAACCGTCACAGAAAGTTGATTTTTGAACTCAAAACTTGTTTCGGCCATAAAAACTTCGTTTTAAATCGAAATTCGGACTTTCAAAAGTCAAAATTGCATAGAATTGAATTTCCTACAACATGGAATCATTAGTTTTCACAAATTAAAACATTTGATAGATCAAAACTTCAAAATACTCTAAAATCATATCTAGAAACTCAGATCTACGCAATATTATCGATCAAAACCAAAAGTGCTATATACTAAAGATGTTAAGAATTTAGAGGAGCATATTATGGAACAATAAAACTAATTTATATGGAAAACAAAATTATAGCATGGTCATGTCACTTTTGAGCAAGATGTACTTGCCTAGGTTTTAGCAACCGAGCCTAATCTTCCACTCCACCACCAAGAGGGGTTCCGAAACCACACTCTAGGCCTCAAGGCCAAGCCTTCCTAAGCTTGAGGAAGAGGGAAGAGAGTGAAGAGGAAATGGTGAAGGAAAGAAAAGAGAGAGGAGAGAGAAACTCATAGGATATATATAGAAGGGGTGAATTAATCTTAGCCGTTGGATCGTGATCCGTGTCAAAATTCTAGATCAATCCTAGCCATTGAAAGAAAACCAATTGTCCATTGGATAATAGAATGCATCTACACTATTCACGAAAATATTTAAATACTATTCATCAAAATATCCAAAACACTCTTCATGAAAATATCGGAAACACTATTCACGAAAATATCTGAAATCGAAAATATCTAAAATGTGGAAAAATCTGTCCGGGCGACATGCCGTCGGTATACTCCGGTACACCATCGGTATGCCGGCCAAGGAAAATCTATATTTTGGGAAAAATTTTAAAGCGTTCCAAAAACCGAGAAAATACGAAATGCAATACAAAATACGTATCCGTATATAAATATCGATACTGTGAGACGAGTCTCACAACTCTCCACAACTTAGAAAAATTCCGTCCTCGGAATTTTCTAAAGCCAATCGAGCAAAAATACACATGCTAAAATGATGTAAAATCATAACACATTAAAAGAAAACATCCCGTGTACAAGTGATATTTGAGATACAGAATTTAAATAAATGCGGAAAAATAATTATATACATATATAATACAAGAAAAGGAGGCATATGAAATAATATACCCCTGAGTCAGTTGAGTAGGGATTCGTCCTCGCTTGCCTACGCTGACTCACAAAGTGGACAAGGGTCAAGTTTCGAAGTAAGTCGGTACCAACGACTCAGTCGAAGACATGACTCTAATCCAGGACGCACCTACGTAGTCGGGATACATGATAGATATCGTATATCACGAGATACGGAGGAAGATGAGTGGTACGAGAAACTCGCGTTCACTCGCCGAATATGTCAAGTCGACCATCGCATTCCGGGTATGAATGGAATGCAAGGCCGTCAACGGAACCCAAGAGTAAGATAAACTGAAGGAATGCTCAAAATCTCACCTACAATCTGACCGTCCTCGGCCAACAGCTCCTGCAAGCTCATGTTGAAAGCCTGCCCACGCTTTACGGGTACTCGTGTAGTCTGTTGTTGGCTCGGTCTGCCTGTTGGGCTTGGGCATACTGTGCTGGACGCTGGTGGTGAAATTGCTAGGACTGCGTCGGAAGCGGGCGCTGAACATAGGATCGTGCTGACTCTGTTGGTCCCCTCTGACCCTCAATCACCAATGGCACTGGGGCAACTGATGAAACCTCTGGACGTCTACGAGGACAAGACCCAACCATATGATCAGATGCCCCGCATCCGAGACACTGACTGTTGGCCTTCCTGCACTGGGCCCTGGTATGCCCTGGCTTTCCACAGTAATCACATCCTGGCAGACCTGACTGTCTGGACTGCTGTACTGACGCCACTGTCGGGGCTGATGATACTGTCTGACGAGGAGGTCGATGATCTGGAGTTCTGACTGCTGGAGCTGGGGCTGAGGACTGAATGGTAATGCCCCTCATAGTCGAGTGTGACCTCTTCTGACCTCCGGTCCTTTCTGCTATCCTCTGACTGGTCATCTCCAAGGATCTGGCTGCTCTCAGTACTGTATCATAGGTGTCATAAAAATGGCCCACCATAAGCTGTTGAAGCTCCAAGTGCAAGCCCTGCTCGAACCTCCGAGCTCTATCACCATCGGAAGCTACCATGTGTGATACAAATCGACTGAGCCTACTGAACTCTGCCGCATACTGATCCACGGTTCTCGTCTGCTGACGAAGGTTGATGAACTGTTACTGAAGCTGTAACTTGGCTGAGGTGTGGAAGAACTTCTCCTGGAAGCGCTCCCGAAATGTCTCCCAACTGATAGGCCTAGGAAGACCCATCTCCTGTGCTGCCCACCAGTCGCGGGCAATGTCAGATAACTGCAGCTTCACCACTGCTACCCGATCCTCTACTGGAGTCCTAGCTGCCTCCAAAATAGCCTCGGTGTCCTGAAGCCAAGAATCGGCTGATACTGCATCTTCGGTGCCGAAGAACTGAGCTGGACGCAGACGACTAAAGTCGGATGCTGAGTTGTGACCACGACGTCCACTCGCCTCCAAAGCTACTGTAACGCCCTGGCAGAGGGTGTTGTTGGTATGGTTCTGGCCCTGCTGCAACTGCTGGTACAACTGAACCACCTGCTGCTGGATCTGAAGCTGATTCTGATGTTGCTGTTGTTGTGCCTCCATCATGCCCCGCATCATCTCGAGTAGGGCATGCTGGTCTACCTGGGCTGGCTGTACTGAAGGGACTGACAGAGCTGGCTGAGCTGACTGAACAGGAACAGACTGAGCTGTCGACGGATGCTGAGATTGTGCGGGATTCTGATTCTGCGGAGGAGGGATCTGATCATGACCTTCCATCTGAGCTGCCTGAGACGGCGGAGCAACTGAGCCCTCGAAAGAAGAAGTAGGTGGTGTGTCCCTGAAAGATAAGGACACAAGGTATCAATAATGGACAGGAATAGAACAAGGATATGTCAATCATGTTTACAGTTCAAGGAAAGCGAGAATGTGATGAGCAAAGGGAGATCAAATGAAGACAAATATAGGATTGAGATTCTAACAAGATGAATCCCCCACAAGTCTGAAGACAGACCTGCATGGGCCACCAAAAAAACCCTGTCACGCCCCAGAACCAGAATACTGGAGATCGAGGGCGAGACAAAGCCAGCTACGTATATCAAAGTACACCAGTACCCCAATGTACGATCAAAGCTGTCTAGAAGACAAGTGGGAAGACTCTAGCATGCCACTGACGACTCCTATGGTCGAACAAATCCTATCTCAATCCAACAACAACAAGTATCAAGAGTATATCAAATATGAAAGTAAAGAGGCGTCCCAAAATACTATATCATACATGATCATGAAGCTAGTGAATACAAAATGCTACACTAGCAAAGTACCAATATACATGATCACTTTATCAGTCTAGATCTAATATAATACATCATGTTGACCAAAGTCTGAGAAAGTCTCAAAATAATAGGGCTAATACATGCCCTAGCTAACACCACCAAAATGAAATGAAAACACGAGCGGTACAAAAAGGAAACCCACTCGCGAGGAGGAACAACAGCAGATCTAAGCAGGCGGCGGGTCATCCAGAGAAAGGTATGGAGAATCCTCGGGCTCCAGCGGTAAATCTGGCCAAACAAAACCAGTGGGGTCAGGCCCCAAATAGCAAGTACCACAAGGAAGCTCGAGGTGCACGACAAAACCCAACAACAACACAATAACATAATGATAGAAGTAAATAAATGCGGATCGAGACTAGTGCGGTACCAATGCACGTATCTCAAGAATATAAATGACTGAATGGAAATACTGAATAATATAGCTATGGAACAGAATAATCCGATGAGCAACAAGGGGTTTAGGAACTACTAGGAATCGGAGCTACAACCCTTAAACCAAACAAGGACCGGGGTTACAGATCTTTTCCCTAGCAGAACATAGCCTCTGGCCACTCACTGACACAAGAGCATATAAGGTAACACACAATCAAAAGTGTACGGCCAATCATTACCTACGGCTTGCTATCATTAACTAGCTAGGGTTATCACAATCCTAATTACTAGTATGCAAGTTGAGGAACTTCACTACCACCTACGCTGCAGTAACTCGGATGGCCAAGGGGGCGACGACGGTAGAAGAAAAGAAATAAAATCAACCAAACAATCTCAATCAATAGTAGATAAACATCTACTCCAAAAATGAAACATATCAATAGTAGATAAACAACATCTACTCAATAACATATCAATAGTAGATAAACATCTACTCAATCAATAGTGGACAGGGGCCCACGCCAATCGGGGTTATCCCTGCCACTGTGGGGGCCCATAACGATCCGAGTACGCGGTAGCATGAAGTGTCCTCCCCTCCCAATGATCTATATGAGTTTACTAGTCAATTACCTATAACATTCGTTTTTAATTCTCAAGTCGTGGACACTCAAGAATCGTCCTATAATGACGAGCCATGGGTACAAGTCATTTGCGAGATATCTCTGGCAAATATTCTCAATACACATTACGCGCGATACAATAGACAATACTCACACTCGATTGTCCATTGCCAAGATGCAATAGATTAAACATTCAACAAGTTAAATCCACGGTGTCAATAAAGAACATGTGATCAAATCTTAATCTAGAATTCAATCGAGAAAATCAGTACATGTGTGCGCTACTACGAGCCACTAAATTGATCTAGGCATATACAGTAATCTGGAGTGCACCGTAACATGCCACTATCTATAATCTGGACATAGAACAATACGTGAACATAAGCATGTACCATGTATATAGAGTGTACAATCATTCTTTAATTATCCAAGGTCATCTAATCATGTTAAGAGTCCATTACAATCGAGAAACAATCAAAAACTGACAAAAACGGGCAAAAACGGACAAAAACAGCCTAAAATAGCCTAACCGGATTATCCGACGGATTACTGCGGATTTCCGGCGGATTTTTCGAAGTGTAACAGCAAGTTTTGTGGTGCAAGTTTGGATTTTCCGACGGATTTCCGCGGATTTCCGACGGATTTTCCGAACCGTCACAGAAAGTTAATTTTTGAACTCAAAACTTGTTTCGGCCATAAAACTTCGTTTTAAATCGAAATTCGGACTTTCAAAAGTCAAAATTGCATAGAATTGAATTTCCTACAACATGGAATCATTAGTTTTCACAAATTAAAACATTTGATAGATCAAAACTTCAAAATACTCCAAAATCATATCTAGAAACTCAGATCTACGCAATATTATCGATCAAAACCAAAAGTGCTATATACTAAAGATGTTAAGAATTTAGAGGATCATATTATGGAACAATAAAACTAATTTATATGGAAAACAAAATTATAGCATGGTCATGTTACTTTTGAGCAAGATGTACTTGCCTAGGTTTTAGCAACCGAGCCTAATCTTCCACTCCACCACCAAGAGGGGTTCCGAAACCACACTCTAGGCCTCAAGGCCAAGCCTTCCCCTAAGCTTGAGGAAGAGGGAAGAGAGTGAAGAGGAAATGGTGAAGGAAAGAAAAGAGAGAGGAGAGAGAAACTCATAGGATATATATAGAAGGGGTGAATTAATCTTAGCCGTTGGATCGTGATCCGTGTCAAAATTCTAGATCAATCCTAGCCATTGAAAGAAAACCAATTGTCCATTGGATAATAGAATGCATCTACACTATTCACAAAAATATCTAAATACTATTCATCAAAATATCCAAAACACTATTCATGAAAATATCGGAAATACTATTCACGAAAATATCTGAAATCAAAAATATCTAAAATGTGGAAAAATCTGTCCGGGCGACATGCCGTCGGTATACTCCGGTACACCATCGGTATGCCGGCCAAGGAAAATCTATATTTTGGGAAAATTTTTAAAGCGTTCCAAAAACTGAGAAAATACGAAATGCAATACAAAATACGTATCCGTATATAAATACCGATACTGTGAGACGAGTCTCACATTATTGGTCCAAAGATGTGTTAGAATTGGTTCATTCTAATTTGTGTGGACCCATTACTATCCAATCTAGAGGTGACTTTGAATATTTTGTCACATTTATTGACGATTATTCAAGGTATGGATACATTTATTTGATGCGCCGTAAGTCTGAGTGCTTGAGAAATTCAAAGAGTACAAGGCTGAAATGGAGAAACATCATAGAAAATATATCAAGTCATTACGATCAGATCGTGGTAGCGAGTACCTCTTTGGAGAGTTTAGGAATTATTTATCAAAGGCTGGGATTACATCCCAATTGACTACACCTGGAATGCCCCAGCAGAATGATGTAGCCGAAAGAAGGAATAGAACTCTTATGGACATGGTTAGATCTATGATGAGTTATTCAAATTTACCAGATTCGTTTTGGGGATATGCCTTAGAGACTGCAGCTTATATTTTGAACTTGGCTCCTTCTAAGTCAGTACCTCTTACTCCTACAGAGCTGTGGATTGGGCATAAGCCTAGTCTGAAACATGTTCGAATTTGGGGTAGTCCAGCACATGTGCTGAATAGAAAAGCAGATAAGTTAGAATCTCATACAGAAGTACACTTGTTTGTAGGCTATCCAAGAGGAACGAAAGGAGGTTTATTTTATTGTCCTAAGGATCAGAAGGTCATTGTTAGTACCAATGCCCGATTCTTAGAGGAAGACTATGTGATGAACCATAAACCCACAAGTAGAGTTGTTCTAGAAGAACTGAGAGATGAGACACCAAGTACTTCAGTACCAACAGTACAAGAGGATGAACCATAATTAACTGCACAACGTGTCACAAATGTTATACCACAACCGATAGTGCCTCGTCGTAGTGGGAGGGTTGTGATACAACCTGATAGATATATATTCTTGGAAGAGTCGTCAAACTTTGTCCCCGAGGAACAAGATTTTGATCCCTGTATCTACAACGAAGCACTCTAAGATAAAAATGTAGAGTCTTGGCAAAAAGCAATGATGTTTAAAATAGAATCTATGAATTCCAATCAGGTCTGGAAGCTTGTAGAACCACCCGTTGGTGTAAAAGCCATTGGATGCAAGTGGGTCTATAAGAGAAAAAGAGGATCAGACGGTAAGGTTAAAACCATTAAAGCTCAGCTTGTTGCAAAAGGTTTTACTCAAAGAGAGGGTATCAATTTTAAGGAAACCTTTTCTCAAGTAGCCATGCTTAACTATCCGGATTCTTTTATCTATTGCAGCTCATCTCGATTATTAGATTTGGCAAATGGATGTCAAGACAGCTTTTCTTAATGAAAGTCTTGAGGAAGACATCTATATGAAATAACCAGACGGGTTCATTGAAAAGGGCCAAGAACATCTTGTTTGTAAGCTCAAGAAGTCCATTTATGGACTTAAGCAAGCTTTCAGATCTTGGAACATATGTTTTGATCAGGTGATAAAATCCTATGGATTTTATCAAGGTCAGGATGAATCATGTGTATATAGAAAGTGTGACGAAAATGTGGTGGTGTTCCTAGTACTTTATGTGGATGACATCTTGCTCATTGGAAACAATTTGAAGGTGTTATCTGATGTAAGGGTATGGTTATCCAAACAGTTTGATATGAAGGACTTGGGAGAAGTAGGTCACATCCTTGGGATCAAAGTTCTACGAGATCGCAAGAAAATGATGTTGGGCTTATCCCAAGATTCTTATATCGATACAGTACTAACTCGTTTTAGTATGCAAAATTCTAAGAAAGGTTTTCTACCTTTTAGACATGGAATTGCTCTATCAAAGGAGCAGTATCCGAGGACACCTAAAGAGATAGAGAACATGAAAGCAGTTCCTTATGCTTCAGCAGTAGGAAGCTTAATGTATGCAATGCTATGTATGAGACCAGACATCTGCTTTGATGTATCACTACCAAAATACAGTAAATTGGCGACGTCATTTTAGCGATAGAATAAATCCGTCGTCAGTAGCGACGGACTACCGACAACCTGGTGATGACTTCCCGACTAATCGTGCACCAATTTTTTTTAAGGGTGAACATCCGTCGCCTATCCGTCGGCAAGCCGTCGATAAAACAGTGACGAAATAAAAACCTGTCGGCAAGTAGTCACTCGGTAGTCACTAATTGGCGGGAAAATGTTAAAAAAATCACGGGAAAATATCACTAGTTGGCGGGGGGAATTGACGACTACTTAGCGACGGATAATCCGTCGACCAGATAATGGGATATTAGCGACGGACATACAGTCCGTCGCTAAGTGATTAATAAGTGGTTGGAAAATTTAAAAAATTGCGTGAGATTAACGACTAAGTAGCGACGAACATTCCGTCGACCATACGACATTTTACGGAGGAGTAGCGACGGATTTTATCCGTCGCTAAGTCAAAAGCCTAGCTTAAGTTGAACCGACGGGAGGAAAATTTCATTCCCCCAATTTTTTCTCTCCTTTCTCTCTCTATTAGACGCGTACGATCGAGGTAACTCTCTCTCTCTCCTTTAGGCGGCGATGGGGGGCGGAGGGAAGCCGGCGGTGGTGGGAGGGGATAGGCAGCGGGGGTGCTGGCCGCGGGGGTGGGGGGTTGGGGGTCGCCGCGGGGGGTGCTGGCGATGGTAGGGGTCGCCACGGAAGGTGCTGGCGGTGGTGGGGTGTGGGTGGTAGGAGGGGCGGGCAGCGGGGTGGGGGTCTGGCCGCTGGAAGGCTGGCCCCGGGGGGGGTTGGGGAGTAGGCTTCGGGGGGGACTAGCCGGGGGGTTTGGGGGTGGCTGGCCGTCGGAAAGGCTCGCCCCGGGGGGGGGGTTGGGGGTGGGCTGCGGGGGGGGGGGAGGGGCTGGCCGGGGGGGTTGGGGGGCTGGCCTCGCTGAGGCTGGCCCCGGAGGGTTGGGGGTGGGCTACGGGGGGCCCGATGGGGTGGCTGGCCGTGGGGGTGGAGGTGGTAGGGGGATGGGGGGTTGGCTACGGGGGGGGAGGGGGGTTAGGATCTGGCCGCTTGGGGGTCGGAAACACACACACACACACACAACACACACACACACACACAAATACACCAACACACACACAACACACACCACACAACACACACACACACACACACACACAATATATATGTATATATATATATATATTATATATATATATATTATATATATATATAGTTTTATATATATATATATATATATATATATATTATATATATATATATATATATATATATATATATTTTTTTTTTTTTTCTTTTATATATATATATATATATATATATATATATATATATATATATATATATATATATATATATATATATAATATATATATATATATATATTCGGCACACACACACACACACACACACACACACACACACACACACACACACACACACACACACACACACACATATATATATAATATATATATATATATATATATATATATATATATATATATATATATATATATATTTATATAATATATATATATATATATATTATATATATATATATATATATTCGTCGCACCAACACACATACACACACACATCATACATATATTCGGCACATACGCACACACATATATATAATATATATATATATATATATATATATATATTCGAGGAGTATATAGATATAGAGGAGTATATATAAACTTTGGACCAAAACCGAAACCGAATAAGTAAATTTAGTATATTGAAAATCGAAACCGAACCGAGTTTAGTATATTCAAAACCAAACCGAACCGAATTTAGTATATTCAAAACCGAAACCGAATAAGTAAATTTAGTATACTGGAAACCAAAACCGAATCAAATTTAGTATATTCAAAACCGAAACCGAACCGAATTTTTTAAAATTTAGTATGTTCGAAACTGAAACCGAAACCAAAAGCAAAACCAAAACGAAAACCAAATCAGCGGATTATGGCTCGTCCCACCACCAATCTGTATCAGTATCGATATCGGTATCGGACTATTTCGTTGTATCAAAATCGGTATCGAACTAATTATCTTTTGTTTGTCTTACGATACAGATTTTTACATCCAAATTGAAATGGATCATTACTTCGTTGATCGTACATGGATGTACCAACGGATCAACCTCCTCGATCGTAGGTACTTATAAGTATTGATCGTATCGAACTAGTATCGGTCTATCGGTTTGGTATAGGCCATATCGGTTGGTTTTGGTCTTAGCGAATTGGTATCGTCCTATCCGATATGTATCGGCCGTATAGCTAGGATTCGTATTGGCCTTATCGATTCGGTATCGGCCATATCCGATAGGCATCGACATATCGGATTAGTATCGGCAATATCAGATTAGTATGGTGGAAGGTTTAGTAACAACTGTACTTAGATTTCTTTCTTCTAGAGCTAGATTTACTACTGCAAGAGAGTCACGAGAGCGTAGCTGGCCAGTTACAGAACATACATGCTTCTTTTTCAATCTCGCTTTTCCTAATGGAAAAGGAAGTATGTATGTTACTGTAACTGGCCAATCACTATTTGGTGACTCTCTTGCAATGGTATTCTAGCTCGAGAAGAGAGAATCCAAGTATAGTTGTTACTAAACCTTCCATGATACTTATCCGAAGCGGTCGATACTAATACGTCATGGCCGATACCTATCGGATATGACCAATACCAAATCGATAAGGCCAATATGAATCCTATCTATACGGCCGATACATGTACATATCGCATAGGACGATACCAATTTGTTAAGGCCAATACCAATCTGATACGTCCTATACCAAACCGATAGACCGATACTAATCTGATATGGTCGATACTAAGTACATCCAGCCTATACCAGCGGATCCACCAATTACTGCACGATAGGCCAAAGGACTCCAGTTACATCCGATTGGTGAGTACATGATTACATAGTAATTCTGTTAGTCTTATGATACAGATTTTTACCTCCAATCTGTGATGGATCGTTACTTCTTTGATCGTACATGGATGTACAAACGATAACACGAGAGCAGAATAGGTATGAGTGACGAATTTCAGCATGCGTGGAAGTGTTTCTTAAGTATGCCATGAGCAAAGCTCAGTACATGGACGGTACCAAAATCAAGTGTCCATGTCATAATTGTCGCAATAGACGTTACGAAAAATGGTGACTGTGAGAGATCATTTGACCGTAATAGTTTCATACGTGATTATGACATGTGGTCATCGCAAGGTAAACTATATGCAGAAAAACAGGTTACGAATGCTGTTACTTATGCTTTTAATAATAATGCTGTAACGAATTTTGTCATCGAAGACGAAGGATGCTCTGTTGATTATGGAGACCTGCAGAATCTTGCATGAGATATGGTGTACGATGCGACACGGCCTAATTTTGATCCGGAGGATCCTAATCCCGAGGCTAATGAGTTCTATAATACGTTTCAGGATGCAGATACTTCTCTACATCCTGGTTATGATACTCGTTCCATACTGTCAGTGACGATATGGTTATTGAGCATAAAGTCTAATTTTAACTTGCCACAAGCTTGCTATGATCGGATTACACAAGTAGCGAGAGAGATCTTACCGAAGGAATCGAAAGAGCTCCCAAAAAACTTTTACAAGTCAAAGATGATGGTTCGAAAACTGGGACGGGGTACGATAAGATAGATTTTTGTCGCAATGGTTGCATGTTGTACTACAAGGAGAAGGAGGACATAGAAAGTTGCAGCTTCTATAATACGGATCGTTACAAGCCACTAAAGAAAAAAGGAAAGTCAACTAGAATACGACGTCCTTACAAGTATATGCATTACTTGTCGATCATGAAGCACTTGCAGAGGATGTATATGTCTCTGTATACAGCTGAACACATGACGTGGCACAACGAAGAACGCATAAAGGACGATGGAGAATTGTCACATCCTTCGGACGGGGAGGCGTGGAAACATTTTGACTTGTGTCATCCAGAATTTGCTGCAGAGCCTAAAAATGTACGGGGATATACAAGCGTCCTCATCGGAACTTAATACAAAGGGGAGCTGGAGGATAATTAACTAAGCCGGTAGCATAATGCACATTGAGCAAGGAAGATAGATTAATAATCTGCAAGTAGATATCTACTTTAAGATTTCCTGATGGCTATATGTCGAATTTGTCTAGATGCGTTGATCTTAATGAACACAAGATAACAGGAATGAATAGTCACGACTGCCACGTGTTTATGGAAAGATTAATGCCCATTGCGTTGAGAGAGTTGTTGCCTTCTTCTGTATGGGTTACGTTGGCCGAGCTATCTATATTCTTTAGGATATTTGTTCAACTAAGTTGACGGTGAAACATATGGTTGAAGTTGAGGAAAAGATTGTCTTAACAATTTGTAAGTTAGAGAAAATATTTCCTCCGGGCTTTTTCGACAGCATGGAGTATCTACCAATTCATCTAGCAACGAAGCCCGTGTCGGTGCATCTGTTCATTATCGATGGATGTACCCATTTGAGAGGTACATATAAATCGATATAATTTAAGTTGAATTTTATTTTAACTACTAATAATTTCTCTCTCAAGATACCTACACCACTTAAAGAAGAAAGTTGGCAACAAGGCTCATATAGAGGCTTTGATATGCGAAGCATATCTTATTGAGAAGGTATCAAACTTCTGCTCCATTTATTTGATACTCATGTTAAGACAAATTGAAATAGACCTAAAAGGAATGACGAAGACGTTAAGGATGGAGGTATATTCAATATAAAGGGCAAGCCTATTGGTGCTAGTAAGAAACGGTAGTTGACTAACGATGAGTATGATGCCGCTCACCGATATGTCTTGTTAAATTGTGACATACAAGAAGTGAGAGACTTGGAGAGTAAGTGACTACACTTACACTCGTTATAATCTCTAATTTGGTGAAGTAACTGACTACACTTATTCTTACTCTCTAATAGTGTATTCAGAGATGAAGTCCAAATAAGGACACCAGATATTACCGATGAAGGACTTCAAAGAGAGGTTGATTGTACCTTTTCGTCCTGGTTTAAAAATACGTAAGTAACTGAGATAATAATTTATGTGGCTACCATTAAATATCATCTAAAATATTTAAATTATCAATATTTTTACAGGTTTTATTGCCTGAAACAACACTCACAAATGATAGTATCATTATCTGGCATTGGGACCGAAGAAGCATGCAAAGACTTGGCCAGGCTATATCGTTAATGGATTCAAGTTAAGGCAACTCAAATACTATAATGTCGAATTTCTCAATGACGACTTCAGTGCCAAGGATTCTAGTGTTTGCATAAGAGGTACCATCTATGACGACGAGCCGGACTTTGACTATTATGGAGTGCTGGGGATATTATAGATTTACAATATAATGCCCCCATATGATATGCATATTGTGATGTTTCAAATGTGAGTGGTTCGATATGACACCAAATATTGGTTGGAGAATCGATAAACAATTTGGATTCATCGATATAATCATCACAGGAGGTATAGAGGGTCTGACACGTTTGCGATAGCAAGTCAGGCTGTTCAAGTCTACTATACAAGCTACCCAAGGCATCGTAGAGAATCGATTTGATTACTGGGCAGTATGCAAGATTAAATCTAGAAATACATTCAACGTTAGAGACCCACCATACCAAGAGGCTCAGATCGAAAAGTCCCAATACTTGGTACACATTCGGGTACCATGGATGTTGAAAATATGTTAAGAAAATATAGGGAAGGAAGAGGTTGATACACAAGACTTATCAAACCAGGGAAGAAAAAGATGTCTTGTCCCCACTATTGAGGATGAGGATGAAAAAGAACTTAATGAGGATGAAGATACAGATGAAGTCGATGATGAGGATAAGGATGAGGACGAGGCTGAGGATGAGGACGAAGAGATGACGATGATTAGATTAATATTAATATTATTAAAAATACTTCAATTACGTGATTTTAGTTTGACCTCATAAAAGCACTTATAACTAACTTATATGAATTCAGTTTAAACTTCTACATATTCTTGTTGCAGATGGCACTCCTAGTTGTCCTTTTTTCGCGGCATCATCGTCGCCCTGCTGATGGCTAGCACTCGTCGTGGTGTTGGTGCGGCCGTAGTGGTGCTGTGTGGTACTGCTGTGGTGGTGGTGGTGCCGTGCTCGTGGTGGTGGTCGTGGTCGCATTCAGCCTTCCCTGGCGGTGT
>JANAVB010035018.1:14492447-14494947 GCA_029216955.1 Iris pallida
TCTAAGTCAGTACTCTTATCCTACAGAGCTGTGGATTGGCATAAGCCTAGTCTGAAACATGTTCGAATTTGGGGTAGTCCAGCACATGTGCTGAATAGAAAAGCAGATAAGTTAGAATCTCATACAGAAGTACACTTGTTTGTAGGCTATCCAAGAGGAACGAAAGGAGGTTTATTTTATTGTCCTAAGGATCAGAAGGTCATTGTTAGTACCAATGCCCGATTCTTAGAGGAAGACTATGTGATGAACCATAAACCCACAAGTAGAGTTGTTCTAGAAGAACTGAGAGATGAGACACCAAGTACTTCAGTACCAACAGTACAAGAGGATGAACCATAATTAACTGCACAACGTGTCACAAATGTTATACCACAACCGATAGTGCCTCGTCGTAGTGGGAGGGTTGTGATACAACCTGATAGATATATATTCTTGGAAGAGTCGTCAAACTTTGTCCCCGAGGAACAAGATTTTGATCCCTGTATCTACAACGAAGCACTCTAAGATAAAAATGTAGAGTCTTGGCAAAAAGCAATGATGTTTAAAATAGAATCTATGAATTCCAATCAGGTCTGGAAGCTTGTAGAACCACCCGTTGGTGTAAAAGCCATTGGATGCAAGTGGGTCTATAAGAGAAAAAGAGGATCAGACGGTAAGGTTAAAACCATTAAAGCTCAGCTTGTTGCAAAAGGTTTTACTCAAAGAGAGGGTATCAATTTTAAGGAAACCTTTTCTCAAGTAGCCATGCTTAACTATCCGGATTCTTTTATCTATTGCAGCTCATCTCGATTATTAGATTTGGCAAATGGATGTCAAGACAGCTTTTCTTAATGAAAGTCTTGAGGAAGACATCTATATGAAATAACCAGACGGGTTCATTGAAAAGGGCCAAGAACATCTTGTTTGTAAGCTCAAGAAGTCCATTTATGGACTTAAGCAAGCTTTCAGATCTTGGAACATATGTTTTGATCAGGTGATAAAATCCTATGGATTTTATCAAGGTCAGGATGAATCATGTGTATATAGAAAGTGTGACGAAAATGTGGTGGTGTTCCTAGTACTTTATGTGGATGACATCTTGCTCATTGGAAACAATTTGAAGGTGTTATCTGATGTAAGGGTATGGTTATCCAAACAGTTTGATATGAAGGACTTGGGAGAAGTAGGTCACATCCTTGGGATCAAAGTTCTACGAGATCGCAAGAAAATGATGTTGGGCTTATCCCAAGATTCTTATATCGATACAGTACTAACTCGTTTTAGTATGCAAAATTCTAAGAAAGGTTTTCTACCTTTTAGACATGGAATTGCTCTATCAAAGGAGCAGTATCCGAGGACACCTAAAGAGATAGAGAACATGAAAGCAGTTCCTTATGCTTCAGCAGTAGGAAGCTTAATGTATGCAATGCTATGTATGAGACCAGACATCTGCTTTGATGTATCACTACCAAAATACAGTAAATTGGCGACGTCATTTTAGCGATAGAATAAATCCGTCGTCAGTAGCGACGGACTACCGACAACCTGGTGATGACTTCCCGACTAATCGTGCACCAATTTTTTTTAAGGGTGAACATCCGTCGCCTATCCGTCGGCAAGCCGTCGATAAAACAGTGACGAAATAAAAACCTGTCGGCAAGTAGTCACTCGGTAGTCACTAATTGGCGGGAAAATGTTAAAAAAATCACGGGAAAATATCACTAGTTGGCGGGGGAATTGACGACTACTTAGCGACGGATAATCCGTCGACCAGATAATGGGATATTAGCGACGGACATACAGTCCGTCGCTAAGTGATTAATAAGTGGTTGGAAAATTTAAAAAATTGCGTGAGATTAACGACTAAGTAGCGACGAACATTCCGTCGACCATACGACATTTTACGGAGGAGTAGCGACGGATTTTATCCGTCGCTAAGTCAAAAGCCTAGCTTAAGTTGAACCGACGGGAGGAAAATTTCATTCCCCCAATTTTTTCTCTCCTTTCTCTCTCTATTAGACGCGTACGATCGAGGTAACTCTCTCTCTCTCCTTTAGGCGGCGATGGGGGGCGGAGGGAAGCCGGCGGTGGTGGGAGGGGATAGGCAGCGGGGGGTGCTGGCCGCGGGGGGTGGGGGGTTGGGGGTCGCCGCGGGGGGTGCTGGCGATGGTAGGGGTCGCCACGGAAGGTGCTGGCGGTGGTGGGGTGTGGGTGGTAGGAGGGGCGGGCAGCGGGGTGGGGGTCTGGCCGCTGGAAGGCTGGCCCCGGGGGGGTTGGGAGTAGGCTTCGGGGGGGACTAGCCGGGGGGGTTTGGGGGTGCTGGCCGTCGGAAGGCTCGCCCCGGGGGGGGTTGGGGGTGGGCTGCGGGGGGGGGGGAGGGGCTGGCCGGGGGGGTTGGGGGGCTGGCCTCGCGGAGGCTGGCCCCGGAGGGGTTGGGGGTGGGCTACGGGGGGGCCGATGGGGTGGCTGGCCGTGGGGGTGGAGGTGGTAGGGGGATGGGGGTGGGCTACGGGGGGGGAGG
>JANAVB010035018.1:14497447-14569951 GCA_029216955.1 Iris pallida
TATGGTTATTGAGCATAAAGTCTAATTTTAACTTGCCACAAGCTTGCTATGATCGGATTACACAAGTAGCGAGAGAGATCTTACCGAAGGAATCGAAAGAGCTCCCAAAAAACTTTTACAAGTCAAAGATGATGGTTCGAAAACTGGGACGGGGGTACGATAAGATAGATTTTTGTCGCAATGGTTGCATGTTGTACTACAAGGAGAAGGAGGACATAGAAAGTTGCAGCTTCTATAATACGGATCGTTACAAGCCACTAAAGAAAAAAGGAAAGTCAACTAGAATACGACGTCCTTACAAGTATATGCATTACTTGTCGATCATGAAGCACTTGCAGAGGATGTATATGTCTCTGTATACAGCTGAACACATGACGTGGCACAACGAAGAACGCATAAAGGACGATGGAGAATTGTCACATCCTTCGGACGGGGAGGCGTGGAAACATTTTGACTTGTGTCATCCAGAATTTGCTGCAGAGCCTAAAAATGTACGGGGATATACAAGCGTCCTCATCGGAACTTAATACAAAGGGGAGCTGGAGGATAATTAACTAAGCCGGTAGCATAATGCACATTGAGCAAGGAAGATAGATTAATAATCTGCAAGTAGATATCTACTTTAAGATTTCCTGATGGCTATATGTCGAATTTGTCTAGATGCGTTGATCTTAATGAACACAAGATAACAGGAATGAATAGTCACGACTGCCACGTGTTTATGGAAAGATTAATGCCCATTGCGTTGAGAGAGTTGTTGCCTTCTTCTGTATGGGTTACGTTGGCCGAGCTATCTATATTCTTTAGGATATTTGTTCAACTAAGTTGACGGTGAAACATATGGTTGAAGTTGAGGAAAAGATTGTCTTAACAATTTGTAAGTTAGAGAAAATATTTCCTCCGGGCTTTTTCGACAGCATGGAGTATCTACCAATTCATCTAGCAACGAAGCCCGTGTCGGTGCATCTGTTCATTATCGATGGATGTACCCATTTGAGAGGTACATATAAATCGATATAATTTAAGTTGAATTTTATTTTTAACTACACTAATAATTTCTCTCTCAAGATACCTACACCACTTAAAGAAGAAAGTTGGCAACAAGGCTCATATAGAGGCTTTGATATGCGAAGCATATCTTATTGAGAAGGTATCAAACTTCTGCTCCATTTATTTTGATACTCATGTTAAGACAAATTGAAATAGACCTAAAAGGAATGACGAAGACGTTAAGGATGGAGGTATATTCAATATAAAGGGCAAGCCTATTGGTGCTAGTAAGAAACGGTAGTTGACTAACGATGAGTATGATGCCGCTCACCGATATGTCTTGTTAAATTGTGACATACAAGAAGTGAGAGACTTGGAGAAGTAAGTGACTACACTTACACTCGTTATAATCTCTAATTTGGTGAAGTAACTGACTACACTTATTCTTACTCTCTAATAGTGTATTCAGAGATGAAGTCCAAATAAGGACACCAGATATTACCGATGAAGGACTTCAAAGAGAGGTTGATTGTACCTTTTCGTCCTGGTTTTAAAAATACGTAAGTAACTGAGATAATAATTTATGTGGCTACCATTAAAATATATGCATCTAAAATATTTAAATTATCAATATTTGTTTACAGGTTTTATTGCCTGAAACAACACTCACAAATGATAGTATTCATTATCTGGCATTGGGACCGAAGAAGCATGCAAAGACTTGGCCAGGCTATATCGTTAATGGATTCAAGTTTAAGGCAACTCAGAATACTATAAATGTCGAATTTCTCAATGACGACTTCAGTGCCAAGGATTCTAGTGTTTGCATAAGAGGTACCATCTATGACGACGAGCCGGACTTTGACTATTATGGAGTGCTTGGGGATATTATAGATTTACAATATAATGCCCCATATGATATGCATATTGTGATGTTCAAATGTGAGTGGTTCGATATGACACCAAATATTGGTTGGAGAATCGATAAACAATTTGGATTCATCGATATAAATCATCACAGGAGGTATAGAGGGTCTGACACGTTTGCGATAGCAAGTCAGGCTGTTCAAGTCTACTATACAAGCTACCCAAGGCATCGTAGAGATCGATTTGATTACTGGGCAGTATGCAAGATTAAATCTAGAAATACATTCAACGTTAGAGACCCACCATACCAAGAGGATCAGATCGAAAAGTCCCAATACTTGGTACAACATTCGGGTACCATGGATGTTGAAAATATTGTTAAAGAAAATAGAGGGAAGGAAGAGGTTGATACACAAGACTTAGCTATCAACCAGGGAAGAAAAAGATGTCTTGTCCCCACTATTGAGGATGAGGATGAAGAAAAAGAACTTAATGAGGATGAAGATACAGATGAAGTCGATGATGAGGATAAGGATGAGGACGAGGCTGAGGATGAGGACGAAGAGATGACGATGATTAGATTAAATATTAATATATATTAAAAATACTTTCAATTACGTGATTTTAGTTTGACCTCATAAAAGCACTTATAACTAACTTATATGAATTCAGTTTAAACTTCTACATATTCTTGTTGCAGATGGCACTCCTAGTTGTCCTTTTTTTCGCGGCATCACTCGTCGCCCTGCTGATGGCTAGCACTCGTCGTGGTGGTGGTGCGGGCCGTAGTGGTGCTGGTGGTACTGGCTGTGGTGGTGGTGGTGGCCGTGCTCGTGGTGGTGGTCGTGGTCGCATTCAGCCTTCCCGGGCGGTGTCCTCATCTAGCGAGCCCGACCCGGAGAGTACCCCGGGCATAGACTCATCCCGCCGTCGATCTACCCAGGGGTTATCGACACATTCGTCGATGGGGTCTCCATCCGCTAGCGGATCCGTTCCGCCAGCGGATCCACGAGCGACTGAGTGACAGTGGGCCCCGGAGTACCCCCACATTCAGTTACATCCGGTGACTGGCAAGTACATGCACGAAACTGCGGATCCGCCCACGCTACCAGAGAGGCCGATGTGAGTGTTTCGACGAGAGCTATGGCCCACGAGTAACATGTAAGTAAATTTAAATTAATTTAATAAAGGCTTAATTGCACTTTGATACCCTCAATTATTCCAGTTTTTTAACTTGATACCCTAAACTTTTTTTCAAAGAAATTGATACCCGAAATTTTTTTGGACGAAAATATCCAGTCAAAATTTAAAATTCCTCCCACCCCCCTTCCCGCTTCCGGCCACCTCCCTCCTCCCGCTTCCGGCCGCCTCCCCCCATCTAACTTCCGGCCTTCTCTCCCCCTCCCGCTCCGGCCGCCCGCCCCCGCCTCTCTCCCTAGGGCACGACAGCATGGGAAGAGGGGGGCTGGAGAAGGGTGGACAGAAGCGGAAGGGAGGGAGGCGGCCAGAAGCGAGAGGGGGGGTAGCCGGAAGCGGGAGAGGGGGGTGGACGAAGGGGGAGCGGGACGGGAGGGAGGGGGGCTGGGGCTGTACGGGAGAAGGGGGTGGCCGGAGTGGCGGAGGGGGGAGTGGAGAAGGGGAGGGGGAAGGGATAAGGGCATTTTAAAATTTTTTAAAATTTTAGGTATGAAGTTCAAAAAAAATAATAGTTGAGGTATTAATTTGTTGAGTAAAAAAGTTTAGGATATCAAGTTAAAAAATTGGAATAGTTGAGGGTATCAAAGTACAATTAAGCCTTTAATAAATTTGTTTCATTTATTCAAGTTAATAATCCAATTGTTGCTTCTTTGTAGGTTTTCCCCGTAGGATTCTACTAGGCTTCTAGGGCAGATTATCCGGACCAACTACCATGGCCCCTACGTCAATTTCTCTGAGGTGCCCCATGACTTGCAGTACCTCTGGCACGACGAGATGAGGGTATATATATATATATATATATATATATATATATATATATATATATATATATATATTGTGGTTAATTATTAATTACACTTTAATCAAACATTTTTTTAATATCGTGATAATTAAATTTGTATGTCAGAGGACCTACTGGTGGCCCGCCTATCGTGAGGAGGCGATCCGCAAGACTTATAGAAGCGTCGCCGGAAAGAAGATCTGGAATGCGGTTCATGACCTTCGAATGGCGCATTCGAAGAAGGAGTGGCTCCGGCAGGACTACTATGAGAATATGTTGGAGAAGATGGATACTCCTGCCTTCAAGAAGAAATCGGAGAAAGCGAAAGCGAACCGACGGGCCGCGGGCTACATACGGGGGGATCAAAGTCCCGCGCAGCGACGCTTGCAGATCTGCTGAGATACCGTAAATTCATTCACTATCTAATTCGGTACTATTAATATACTTAATTAATTAAATTCTATAAATATTTTGTATGCAGACCCAATATGCGTTAAAGGTGGGAAAACTTGGTCACCATGTACGATATATTCCAGCATGTCCACAAGAGGCAGAAGGACGGGAGCTTCGTCGATGAAAGGGCTAAGGCGATGGATGTAAGTACTTACGTTTATGAGATTTATGTTATAATTATAAGTATTCAGACAATAACTTAGGTAAACTTAGGATTCGGACAATAACTTAGGTAAACTTAGGATGCAAACTATAACTTAGGGTAACATAGGATTTAGATTATAACTTAGGTAAACTTATAGTATAATAAACACATTCATTTGATAGGCTGCGGATCGTGAGGCCCTTAGTCGGATTCAGCCATCTGCTCCCGAGGATGTCGACAAAATGGCACCAGTCGGGATGCCCTCTTCTACGGCCATTCGCTACGATGACTTATTCGTAGATACCGTCGGCGGCTATAGGAAAGGGCGCGTGTACGGAGTCAGCTCCCTGGCTAATTTGCACTCAGCGACTCCGAGATTTCTACCTCATTTCGTGGCCCCGGCAGACGATGATGTGAGGTCCCAGCTTGCTCATATGAACGAGGCAGTATCGGAGATTCGGACACAGTTGTCCACGTACACGCGTCCTTCTACTGGTGCTGTTGGTCCTTCTTCCGACGGACATCTTTCTTTTGACCCTACTGCCCCTATCATACCGCCTCCTACTTTGACGGTCCTCCTTGACATGATGATGCCAGAGCAGCTATGCCAACTTCCAAGCCATGTCTTCGAGGGATTGCCGCTGTACTTGGTGGACGAGTATATGAGTCGGGCGCAGCAGGGAGTACCACCACCAGTGGATGATCTCACCCCTCGTCGTTAATGTTTGTATTTTTGGGAATATTTTGTTTGTGTTTGTGGATATTGGATATTTTGAAAAATGTTTAAATATTGAATATTTGTGTGTTTTGTGTGAACAATTTGAATGCTTGGGATTATTTGTGTCTTTTGTGTGTTCATTTGTGTGTTCATTTGTGTGTTGAAATTGTTTGTGTGTTTTGTATATTGGAATTGTGTATATTGGAATTGCTTGGGATTATTTGTTTATTTTGTGTATTGGAATTGTGTATATTGGGAATGCCCAGTTTTATGCTATTTATTTCAAAAATTTCCCAGCTACCGACGGACTAGCGACCAATTTTCGACGGACTATCCGTCGCTAACTGGGGGATTCCCGGTTAGCGACGGATGCGCGACTAAAAGTCGACGGATTATCCGTCGCCAAAGTTCTAAAATTATGAAAGACTCACAGGACAGGGACGACGGATATTCCGTCGGTATGCCGTCGCTAGTAGTTTATAAAACATTGGCGACGGATAATCCGTCGCTAAAAGGGCGACCGATTGGCGACGGTCTAGCGACGACTCACAACGGAGTAATGACGGATTATCCGTCGCCAATGTTCTGGAAATGTGAATAATTCACAGAACCGGGTCGATGAATATTTCGTTGGTATTCCGTCACAAATTCGTCAAAACTTAGCGACCATTCGCGACTGATTGGCGACGAAATTTGTGTATCAGAAACTCTCTGATACGTATTTACCGATCAAGTAGCGACAGATATTTCCGTCGGTAAGTGATACGTCATTACTTTTTTTGATACGTGATTTGACGATAATCCGTCAGCGAGTCGTCGCAAACTGCACGAGTATGGTTGACGGCAGTCCGTCGCTAATTCGTCGCTGGACGACAACTTGCCGACGGATTGTAGTTAGCGACGAGGCTTTTCCCGACGACCTTTTTTAACCAATATCCGTCGACCATCCGTCGATAATTACATTTATCGATGGATTTTTGACGGATATAGCCGTCGCTAAATCGATAAATTTTTGTAGTGTAGGCATGGTCAGCAGATATCAGTCTAACCCAGGACGAACACTGGACTGCCGTAAAGCATATTTTGAAGTACCTGAAAAGGACTAAAGAGTATATGTTAGTTTACCAGGCAGATAGTTTAATTCCTTTGGGGTATACAGACTCAGATTTTCAGTCAGATAGGGATTCCAGGAAATCTACCTCAGGTTATGTATTTACTTTCGAAGGTGGAGCCATTGTGTGGAGGAGTATCAAGAAAAAAAATGTATTGTTGATTCAACCATGGAAGCCGAGTATGTGGCAGCCTCTAAGGCAGCTAAAGAAGCGGTTTGGCTCAAAAACTTTTTGTTGGACTTGGATGTGGTACCTAGTTTGCCCAAGTCTATTACACTTTATGTGATAATAGTGGTACAGTTGCAAACTTGAAGGAACCATGAGCCCATAAGACAGGTAAACACATTGAGCGCAAGTACCACCTGATATGAAATTTCGTAAAGAAAGAAAAATTTGCTGTGATCAAGATATCATCAGCCGAAAACCTAGCTTATCACTTTACAAAGAGCTTACCAGCTAAGGCTTTTGATAGTCATGTTAAGGGAATGAGAGTCAGATGTGTAGCAGCATGGCTTTAAGTATAAGCGGGAGATTTGTAACAATATACTGAAAAGCAATACTTTGAGTATAAGTGGGAGATTGTTAGGGTTATATACTAAAAGCATCACTTTTGTAGTAACCTTATTTCCTTAAATTTTGAATAAGAATCATGTGGTCAAATGTTTGCATATTGTATTTGTTACAAGTGTTAATGCAAATGTCTGATATTCTATATTGTAGATAATATGGTGTGTGGTGTCACACAGAAGATCATATTATCAGTTCCCAATGGAATATATAAATAGTTCACAACCTAGATGGACTGGGACAATCTATTGCAAAGGTTGTAGTGTAATCTGGTATTAGTCTATCTTGACTATAGGTTTACACTAGGACACTTTGTGTGTATTGAATATGACCACTTGAGGTTGTTCTCTTTGTATTGACTACAAAAGAGAACAAATACCTCTGTTATTATGGATGCTTGTGCTCATAATCCAGATATAATAACATACATGAATATGTAGTGTGCATTACTTTGACTCATGAAAGAGGGCGATTCATTATGGGTCAATAACCTATATGAATTGGGTAATATAAAACCGCTAAATTTTTTACTATATTTTTTTATCAATTTTGGTACTGATTTAAAATTTTTGTATTGTACGTCGCATAGTCGTATTGTACGTTGTACGCAAACGGCGTAATGTACAACCTATATTTTTTGTATTGTACGTCGCATAGTCGTATTGTACGTTGTGCGCAAACGGTGTATTTCGTAAATTGCTCGTCGAGTGCGAATATGTGCGAAGTACATATTTTTGTAAAACATTTTTTAGAAGCTTGGTTTTTCAAATAATAAATAATAAATATTTTTGATTATTTAAAGTTGTAAAATACGTCATATTGGAATTTCTAACCCTTTATTTTACATTATGAAAGGTTTTATAAATAGTAATTTTGAAAACGAGGTATTATGCAAATATTCATTTCATACGAGGTGCATAAATTTAAAATTCATATATAATTCCATTTTTCGAAATTATTGATATTATTATTATATTATTCAAAAAGATATTTAAAAATATTTATTATTTTCAAAATTATTATTATTGGTATTTTTGGAAAATATATTTGAAAATTATTGTGGCCATTTTAAATCTTGATTTGATTTTATGGTTTGAATTTAAAAAGTTTAAAGGTAGAATTTATATTTAATTTGAGTTTAGATTATCTAAGTTTAAATTGGAATTTAATTTATATTTGATTTTTTTGAATTATCTAATTGGAGAATTTAAACATCCTAATACTTATCCTAATGGGAATTCCCACCTCCTATTAAAGGAGAGGTACTCCTCCATAATTCTCTACCACAACCCAAAACTTGTGCATCGTGTCTATGCCTCCCATCTACTAAATTTTTCCCATTACAAATACAATATTTTATCTCTTCCGACAATCCCGGACGTCCATCCATATTGTGTCGGACACACCTCTCGACACGATAGAATTCTATAACCTAATTCCGTCTTCGGTGACCTGTTGGGACGTACCACCATCGCCATATTTTTGCCGTCGCACACCATCACCGCACTCCACCACCACCGTATCCCGACCCCGACTCTTCCGGCCACCCCCTCCTATCAAGCAAACACCACCATCGTCGGAACCCTCACATCCCCTTCGACACCACCCACAGCCACTGCCAACCAATGCCGCTCGGCGACCCCAAACACCACCACCTCCAGACAACCACCACCGTAACCCACAGTCGGAAACCCACCAGATCACCATCACCACCATCAACATAGACCACCATCGACACCTCAATAAAATAGAAAAAGGAGAAGCAGAACCCTAACCTCGTCGCCTGGTCCCGGCAGCGCCGAATTCTCCGTCGCCCTCCGCACGGACGCGCTCCTCTTCCCGGCGCCTCCACCGGCCACCAGATCCCCCACGGCCGTCGTCCTCGCTCAGTCGCGCCCGAACCTCCGTCGTCCGGCACCACTTCTAGATCACCGACGACGACCTCGCCGTCCTGGCCTTCCTGATGTCGCATCCAAAACCTGGCGCCGACCGAGTCGTCCATCGCCTTCACGAGACGCGTCGCCGCGAATTCGCCGCCGAGCTCCCAAGCCGCGGGCGCGCCCCTCCGTGCGCTGGGAGCCACCGCCCCTTCCTTAGGGGCCGCGCCAGGCTGTCTTCCCCAATCGCCGCCGAACTTCGGCGTCCCGTCGCCGCCGTCCTCCTCCGTGCACTGGACGACGACCGCCGCCTCTTCCTGCTGTCCGCCGTAGCTCCCTTGGTAAAACCCTCACTTTCCCCTTCTCCACTCCTCTCCTTTCTTTTTTAACTCTCATGTTCTCTCTCTCTCTCCCACATTTTTACTTCTGTGAGTTTAAGGAGCACAGAGCAGCATACTGCTTTAGTTTTATTATTATATTTATTATTATTATCATTATTATTATTACTAATATTAGTATCATTATTAGTTTTATTATTATCATTACTGTTTATTATTATTATTATTATTATTATTATTATTATCATTACTGTTTATTATTATTATTATGATTATGATTATTATTATCTATTATTTTTATATACAGTATAACATATAAGAGTAAAATTATTGTATTTTGGTGCATAAGTGGTTATAAGAGTTTATTATGAGAAGTATTATTATTCTGATTTTATTAAATAAATAGATAAATAATAATTTCCAAAATTACTTTTTACAAAACCTAATAGCCTCAAAACATTCTCCTAGATTTTATTAAAATATTTTGACTAATGAAAAGCTAGTTTCCATAATATTTGTATATTTTACGAACTTAGAACCTAGCCTAAAAATGATTTTATCCTTCAAATTATTTATCTAGACATATATCATACAAAAACAAAATATATTTTTAAATTATATACATATAAATTATTTCAAGTATTCAACTTAGAAATATTTTACTAAAAGTAGTTACCAAAATTCATATAATAATTTTTCTAGTGTCTACGAATATTTACCAAGGATTTGACAAATAAAATTTTAGCTTTAATATTATAAATATTTCTAAAAGCATATTATACGTATTCCCCAAATTTCCCTCGAATAACCCATTGATCTTGACTAATCAAAACTTCTATTTCTTGTGAAGTTCGAACACTTACTCATCAAACATGGCTACTGGACAGAACATGACTCGTTGGATCATTGCACTACACCAGGCGTAACACCAGGCAAGACACTTTGCCTTTACTGTTTAATTTCTTGCTCAATATCATGCCTGTTTTATTTCTTATAATTTTTCTTTCAAAACCATATGTAGCTGCAAATTACTATACTTTATTTTTCTTTATGCATTTGGCCTAGTGTTAAGGGACCACCTTTGTTTGTGCCGCATTCATTGGCCCGACACCTGTGTGCTACGATATCACGTGTCTCATATAGATTCGGACTTGCGTACCGACCTTACATCGGTGCGTACATGACGAGCGTTAGGATATAACTGCTAATATAATTGCCTAGAAGACTTAGCGGTTATTAGAAATATCGTAGTGTAGATTCAGCACGAGTAGTGCATGGGGTGGGGGAAGACAGTTATTAGGCGCAGGGGCTTTCACACATTTACTTTTCTCTAGCTGCCATTAGTGACTCAGCTAAGAGCTAGTGTGCCGTGCATTTATTTACTTTTCTCAATATGCTACTAGTGCCTCGGTTGAAACACAAATGTGCCGTGCATTTACTTTCCTCTAGCTGCCGTTAGTGACTCACCCGAGAGACTAGTGTTCCGTGCATTTATTTATTTTTCTCTAGATGTCACTAGTACCTTGGTTGAAACGCTAACGCGCCGTATTTCTAGTCTCGGGAGCCCTTGTGTGGAACGTTGTCTTCAAAGTGCCTTTTCACATAGAATGGTTAAGGACCTTTATCTGTTTAGTTATATATAATTTTCTGTTGAGCTAACTTTATTCAGTTTATAGCATGATATTATGTGTCTTGTTACGTCCCTCTGAGGACTTGGTGATTTCTCCAGATGTGCTTTTGTGATGTTTCGCAGGTGCTCTAGCCAAGGCCATGACTTGCTCTATTCCTTCGAGGATGATTGCATTTGCATCGTCTTCGCTTCGCTCACCAAACTTATTTTATTTTCTATGTATTTCGTTCCTTGCTTGTTGGTAGTGGATTTGTCTCCGCCCAACATATTGTACAAATACATTTCCATAGATGATTATATGAATTCTTTATTTTCCTTTATTTTATGGATAAGATTAGTCATTATGGCTTCTACTGCATATTACAGCTTATGTATCCATACGAGGCCCATGTACTTCGTATGAATACAGCTGGCATGTCTACGTTCCTAGTCCTACGTATTTTGGGACTGTAGCATTACATATTTTTGTGGTGGCCCATGCAAGTCAAGATAAATTGTTTGGTTACTTTACCGTACCAAGCAAGCCTGCGTATAGGATTAGAGTCTAAGATCTCATCCACATACTTGACCGCCTTCTTACTTGATTCCTCGAGTTGCATCTTGCTTGATCCCTTCTATCGTGATTCGTGCCCTTCATTCGTGTTTTATAAAGATTAATAAGGTAACCCATACTAGGTGGACATGATCCATTATTCCATCACCCTACTAGTTTAACTCTTGTATGTTGGGTAGAATACCTCACTACCTAACAAACATTTTCCTAGTAAACCATATAGATGCGTTCATTTATACTACTAATTTGAGGATCTTGGACTAATTAATTTCCTTCATCATCCACTGCTTATATTTTGACTATCTTATGTTACTATTATAGTCTAGTTTTGCAAGCTTACTCTCTATCGAGCTTGTTCGTGACATATGTTAATTGTGGGTGCCCACTAATACATTGTCTAATCAGAACCGACGTACTATGGTCTGATCAACCATAGTGCACTTGGTTCGCTTTTGTATATTGTTCAACATGGACGGAGACATAGTTAAACTTGGCCCTAGAGTCTCACCCGTGACTGCTTTGGCAATTCTTTTTGGAACTTATTCAGTCGTCTTTGAACCACTCATTCGAATTCGATAAAGTCTTCTTCGAACTCTTTATCTTTGCCTTTCGCCTGTTTTAGAAAGACAAACACCCGTACTTGATATTCTCTTAGTTGTCCAATGTCTATTACCAAGATAGTTAGCCAGTTACCAACCGATGTGACTGTAACCCCATCTTGAGTTAATAGTCCTCCTCGTGACACTAGATTTATTATCACGACTTTCTAATCATTCTTGAGACTTAAGAATGATTCAAATCATTTCCTTAACCAAACCTAAACCCAGACGACCATATTTTCTCAAGGAACCCTATCTCCCCAGTCCCTAAGTTATTCTCCTTGATCCACCAAATGCCTTATCATTTCTCAAATTGTGTTATCATGATTGTCATAGCTAGCGACCCTCGTCCATTACCATATTCGTGAATTATTTTCCTATTTAACAAATTCATGACTTTCTAATAGCACATTTATGTTAAACAACGTTTTCTTGCCTCGCCAAATAAATTGTTCGTACTTTCTTCTCGTTAAACTCCTGTACCCTACCTATTCCTAAATTTCGAGGATGAAATTCTTTTAAGTTGGGTATGATGTAAAACCCCTAAATTTTTTACTATATTTGTTTATCAATTTTGGTACTGATTTAAAAATTTTGTATTGTACGTCGCATAGTCGTATTTTACGTTGTGCGCAAACGACATATTTCGTAAATTGCTCGTCGAGTGCGAATATGTGCGAGTTACATATTTTTGTAAAACATTTTTTGGAAGCTTGGTTTTTCAAATAATAAATAATAAATATTTTCGATTATTTAAAGTTGTAAAATATGTCATATTAGAATTTCCAACTCTTTATTTTACATTATGAAAGGTTTTATAAATAATAATTTTGAAAACGAGGTATTATGCAAATATTCATTTCATACGAGGTACATAAATTTAAAATTCATATATAATTCTATTTTTCGAAATTATTGATATTAATATTTTATTATTCAAAAAGATATTAAAAATATTTATTATTTTCAAAATTATTATTATTGGTATTTTTGGAAAATATATTTGAAAATTATTGCGACCATTTTAAATCTTGATTTGATTTTATGGTTTGAATTTAAAAAGTTTAAAGGTAGAATTTATATTTAATTTGAGTTTAGATTATCTAAGTTTAAATTGGAATTTAATTTAGATTTAATTTTTTTGAATTATCTAATTGGGGAATTTAAACATCCCAATACTTATCCTAATGGAAATTCCCACCTCCTATAAAAGGAGAGGTACTCCTCCATAATTCTCTACTACAACCCAAAACTTGTGTATCGTGTCTGTGCCTCCCATCCACTAAATTTTCCCCCATTACAAATACAATATTTTATCCCGTCCGACAATCCCGGACGTCCATCCATATTGTGTCGGACACACCTCCCGACACGATAGAATTCTCTAACCTAATCCCGTCTCCGGTGACCTCCTCCCTGCCTTCAACCCAGCACCATCACCACCACGACCGCTCCTGCCGAATCCCTCATCTCCGGCCAACCTGTTGGGACATACCACCACTGCCATATTTTTGCCGTCGCACACCATCACCGCACTCCACCACCACCGTATCCCGGCCCCGACTCTTCCGGCCACCCCCTCCTATCAAGCAAACACCACCATCGCCGGAACCCTCATCTCCCCTTTGACACCACCCACAGCCACTGCCAACCAACGCCGCTCGGCGACCCCAAACACCACCACCTCCAGACAACCACCACCGTAACCCACCATCGACAACCCACCAGATCACCATCACCACCATCAACATAGACCACCATCGACACCACAACAAAATAGAAGAAGGAGAAGCAGAACCCTAACCTCGTCGTGTAGTGCCCCGTCCCTACATCGTGCCCCGTACTTGTCCATGGGGTGCGCGAGAAAGTAACACTGTCGCTATCGATTCGGTCGGGACCGATAGGTCGGGATCGACCGAGTCGATCGAACGGGAACGGTTGAATTAAGATCCATTCCTCGTTATGGAATGTCTTCTTCGGAACCAAGTCACATATTCAGCGGGTTGCGCCTCGAGGATTGACTCTGCGACTGAGTCGGGAGAGACCGCCCGTTGCTCTGCTTTTCACGCCGCTTGCGTTGGTTTTGGCTTTGTTTTCTGAATGCGTTTTCGTGAATGTTTTCGATGGTTTTCATGGCTTGTATTTCGAACTCGCATTTCCTATCGAACTCCTTGAATAATGCAGTATTCTAATTGGTTGCTTGTGCGATTTCAGGTAATTGCGTAGGCGACGTCTAGCGCGGCCAACAAGTCCTCTCGCCGAAGTAAACTCAAGGTGAGTGGCTGACCCTTCTCTTTTCGACCCCTTCTTAAGCAAATCAATAGTGTTGTTGCGGATGAAAGAATGAATGCAAGGGCACGGACACGGTAAAATGATCAAGTTTCAAAGAGAATGTAGGCTAGACCTTAATAACTAAATATTGTCTGAACTCGGTCATTGGACAACTTGTCGACAAGGTAAAGTTTCCCCGTAACGGCAACCCAAGGCCATGGGACCATTTCGGCCAAGAAAGGAAACACGGTGTATAGTTGTGCTGGATGATAGCACGGGTTAAGCGGGGACTTGTAGCGGGGCTCGCTACTTGCGCTGCAAGGGCCCCGGCTAACAAAATCTATATAGTCCAGGATGGCTTGTTATGCCAGTGACCAATCACACGTAATATTGCACTTGGTATAAAAATGATAACAATTGACAGGGAAGAACATGGTAAGTTTCATAAGGTGCGGCACGGTCTGCCGGGGGTAAGTTCTAACGTAAATTACATTATGCTTGTCATTGCTCGCTTGAAATTCATTAAGATGGTTAGAAACATTCATGAACTAAGTCATATAGACTCATCAACCAAATGAGAGCTTGGAACTTAACTAGCCACGCACCAGTACAAAGTATAATGTACTGATACTCGCTCTCCACGCAGGTACCCCAAACCACGAAGGGCGTGCCACCTAAAAGCTCAAGGCGAAGTGAACCATTTTGAAGCCCCGTCCGCATGGGAAGGCTTGTGTTATCTGGATTCCTTTTGAAGAAGACCCCGTACTCAGTCCAAAAGAAGATGACGACTCGACTCGCCTCGATAGCAGGTGGAAAGTGTTATGTTTTTGCTTGTAAAAAGGGGATGTAATGTATGAAACGACTATCTCATTGGCGTTCATTTTATAAGTTGAGTCATGTTGTAGCCCGTACGGCAATGAATGTAATGAAGTCCATGTAAATGAAGTTTTATTATCAATGAAAAGTCTACTTCTATTTCAATTGTGTCAATCAATTTCTCTGTGTACTCTAACTTGATGTTGTGTTTCGGATAACCTTATGACTATGCCTTGTGCGATTGCAACTTAGGTTCGTACGGCATCACGCCCAGGGGACGACTATCGATTCTACGGAATCGGGGCATGACATAATGGTATCAGAGCACGGCTTTACATCCTTTGGCCTCGCGTCTAGAGTTCCAAAACCTTTGACCTCGCATCGATGAGATAAGTTATTCCATACAATGAGTCCGTAACAATTTATGACTGATGCGTTTGCCTTCGTATCGCAGAAGTGACGGAACCCACGGCCGAGCAAGAACAGAGCGCTTCGAGCGGCTCTAGTAGTTCGCATCGTCCGCGGGCCGGACCTTCTAACGATACCATCGAAAGGATGCTGCGTATGATGGAGGCACAGCAAAACCAGTCCGAGAATCGGCATCAACAGGTAGAGGAACGACAGGCCCAGTTCGAAGCACACTTCAAAGCTCGCTTTGACGCACATGCCAAACTTCAACAAAAATAGTTAGATACCCTGCAGCAGATCGTTCAGACAATGGGGGCCAACGGGAATTCTACGACTGCGCCTACCGTCACCGTGCCGGCGATCCAACCCATTGAAGTCGACACGGAGGATCCCGAGCGTTAACCAGCGGCACCGAAAAAGTACAACTTTGAAGTATCCAAATTCAAGAAAGCGTGCCGCACTTCCTTCAGCAGTACCGAGGGTCCTTCCATGGCAATCGACTGGCTGGAAGAGCTGGAAGATCATTTCGAGCTTCTCGGCATTGAAGAATCGAAACAAGTTGCCTGCGCACAACTTCAACTACGGTTGAACGCGCACGACTGGTGGGCCATGCGCAAGCGAGCGATCCGACCGGACAACACCACCGCGCCGATCTCTTGGGCCACGTTCCGCCAAGCTTTTGAAGTCCAGTACCTTCCGTCAGCCGTTCGTCAAGCGAAGGAAAATGAATTCATGCAGTTGAAGCAAGGGAGCCGGATAGTGGAACAATATGCCACAGAATTCAACAAATTGTCTAAGTTTGCTAGTCAATTTTTGCCTACTGAATAGTGCCTTTTGCGACGGTTCGAAGTGGGTCTACAACACTCTATCGGTGCGCATGTCGGGGTCCCGGAGTACAAGACCGTGGGCGAGGCTCTGAATCACGCACTCTGCCTTGAGAACCTGCATCCTTCCGGTGCTGATGACGTTGTGCGCCACTCCAATCACAAACGTCCTAGCTATACGGGAGGCAACAATTACGCGTCAAAGCGTCCAAACAACGGCGGCTATAGAGGGCAGAACACACTACCTCGATGCACCAAGTGCAACAATCTCAGACACGATGCCAACCACTGCTTCACCGGGGGAGCATGTTTCGTTTGTGGAGAAAGGGGCCACCGAGCTCAAGACTGCATGGGTCGAAGACCAAATTGTCCCAACGCACCACCACAACAACACCGCCAAGAGAATCGATGGCAGGCACCCCGACCTCCTCCGCCCACTCAACCTGTACTTCAAAATGGTCAAGATCGTCGCCCCAACACTTAGGGCCGCGTCTACGCCATGACTCGA
Source organism: Iris pallida (assembly GCA_029216955.1). NCBI lineage: Eukaryota > Viridiplantae > Streptophyta > Magnoliopsida > Asparagales > Iridaceae > Iris > Iris pallida. Next base: position 14,514,102 of record JANAVB010035018.1, read on the forward strand.
GACGAAGCGCTGGCATCAGATACAGTAGTGTCAGGTATACTAAAATTCAATAATGTGCCTGCTCGTGTGTTATTTGATTCAGGTGCTTCACATAGTTTTATATCGGCGGACTTTGCTATCGAGCACAAATTTCCTGTAATATCATTAGATCTCGACCTTAGCGTAAGCACACCTTCGGGCATACCAATTCTCACAAACTTAGCTTGCGCCGGCGGAATTATCTTTATCGACGGTCAAAAAATCGGTCTGGATGTGATAGTTCTAGACATGAAGGACTTTGACATCATTTTGGGAATGGATTGGCTCGGGCCGTGCAACGCAACCATAGACTGCACTAAAAAGAAGGTCACATTCCGCATACCTGGAGTGCCTGAATTTTGCTACGCGTGTGGTGAGGCGTCGCCGACCTGCATGGTGATCTCCGTAATATTTGCTCGACGGATGCTGTATTCCGGGTACGAAGGCTATCTAGCTTCCGTTCGAGACATGCGACAGGATGGTGCAAACGCGGGTCAGACCGACGTTGTAGCAGAATTCTCAGACGTGTTCCCGGACGAGCTATCCGGCATGCCGCCCGATCGAGAAATAGAGTTCACCATCGACACATTCCCCGACACCCGACCGATCTCGAAGGCTCCATACAGAATGGACCCTGCATAATTGAAAGAATTGAAGGCACAACTTCAGGAATTACTCGACATAGGGTTTATCCATCCAAGTGTCTCGCCGTGGGGTGCGCCCGTGCTGTTCGTAAAGAAGAAGGATGGATCGATCCGACTCTGCATCGACTATCGGGAATTGAATAAAGCTACCGTCTGAAACAAATATCCCCTGCCCCGCATCGACGACTTGTTCGACCAGCTCCAAGGTGCAACGGTATTTTCGAAGATTGATCTACGATTGGGTTATCACCAACTCAAAGTCAAGCCAGATGATGTGCCGAAGTCTGCCTTCCGCACTCATTATAGCCACTACGAGTTCTTGGTAATGCCGTTCGGTCTGACAAACGCCCCTGCCGTCTTCATGGATCTAATGAATCGGGTGTTCCGTCCGTTCGTTGACAAGTTCTTAGTAGTCTTCATCGACGACATCCTCGTCTACTCGAAGGATCGAGCGCAACATGCAGAGCATCTGCGGACGGTACTCCAAACCCTTTGAGAGAATCAGTTGTACGCGAAGATGAGCAAGTGCGAGTTCTGGCTGAACAGCGTCTTATTCCTTGGGCACATCATCTCCGCCGTGGGCATCGCAATCGATCCGAAGAATGTCGAGGCAGTTGCAGATTAAAAATGGCCCGCAATCGATCCGAAGAATGTCGAGGCAGTTGCTGATTAGTTAGTTATGGTGTAGTACCCCGTCCCTACATCGTGCCCCGTACTTGTCCACGGGGTACGCGAGAAAGGAACACTGTCGCTATCGATTCGGTCGGGACCGATAGGTCGGGATCGACCGAGTCGATCGAACGGGAACAGTTGAATTAAGATCCATTCCTCGTTATGGAATGTCTTCTTCGGAATTAAGTCCCATATTCAGCGGGTTGCGCCTCAAGGATTGACTCTGCGGCTGAGTCGGAAGAGACATCCCGTTGCTCTGCTTTTCACGCCGCTTGCGTTGGTTTTGGCTTTGTTTTCTGAATGCGTTTTCGTGAATGTTTTCAATGGTTTTCATGGCTTACATTTCGAACTCGCATTTCCTATCGAACTCCTTGAATAATGCAGTGTTCTAATCGGTTGCTTGTGCGATTTCAGGTAATCGCGTAGGCGACGTCTAGCGCGGCCAACAAGTCCTCTCGCCGAAGTAAACTCAAGGTGAGTGGCTGACCCTTCTCTTCTCAACCCCTTCTTAAGCAAATCAATAGTGTTGTTGCGGATGAAAGAATGAATACAAGGGCACAGACACGGTAAAATGATCAAGTTTCAAAGAGAATGTAAGCTAGACCTTAATAACTAAATATTGTCTGAACTCGGTCATTGGACAACTTGTCGACAAGGTAAAGTTTCTCCGTAACGGCAACCCAAGGCCATGGGACCGTTTCGGCCAAGAAGGAAACACGGTGTATAGCTGTGCTGGATGATAGCACGGGTTAAGCGGGGACTTGCAGCGGGACTCGCTACTTGTGCTGCAAGGGCCCCGGCTAACAAAAGCTATAGAGTCCAGGATGGCTTGTTATGCCAGTGACCAATCACACGTAATATTGCACTTGGTATGAAAATGTTAACAATTGACAGGGAAGAACATGGTAAGTTTCATAAGGCGCGGCACGGTCCGCCGGGGGTAAGTTCCAACGTAAATTACATTATGCTTGTCATTGCTCGCTTGAAATTCATTAGGATGGTTAGAAACATTCATGAACTAAGTCATATAGACTCATCAACCAAATGAGAGCTTGGAACGTAACTTGCCACGCACCAGTACAAAGTGTAATGTACTGATCCTCGCTCTCCACGCTGGTAACCCGAACCACGAAGGGCGTGCCACCTAAAAGCTCAAGGCGAAGTGAACCATTTTGAAGCCCCGTCCGAGTGGGAAGGCTTGTGTTATCTGGATTCCTTTTGAAGAAGATCCCGCACTCAGTCCAAAATAAGATGACGACTCGACTCGCCGCGATAGCAGGTGGAAAGTGTTATGTTTTTGCTTGTAAAAAGGGGATGTAATGTATGGAACGACTATCTCATCGGCGTTCATTTTGTAAGTCGAGTCATGTTGTAGCCCGCACGGCAATGAATGTAATGAAGTCCATGTAAATAAAGTTTCATTATCAATGAAAAGTCTACTTCTATTTCAATTGTGTCAATCAATTTCTCTGCGTACTCTAACTTGACGTTGTGTTTCGGATAAACTTATGACTATGCCTTGTGCGATCGCAACTTAGGTTCGCACGGCATCACGCCCGGGGGACGACTATCGATTCTACGGAATCGGGGCGTGACACGTCGCCTGGTCCCGGCAGTACCGAATTCTCTGCCGCCCTCCGCATGGACGCGCTCCTCTTCCCAACGCCTCTAACGGTGACCAGATCCCCCACGGCCGCCGTCCTCGCTCAGTCGTGCCCAAACATCCGTCGTCCGCCACCACTTCCAGATCGCCGACGACGACCTCGCCGTCCTGGCCTTCCTGATGTCGTACCCAAAACCTGGCGCCGACTGAGTCGTCTACCGCCTTCACGAGACGTGCCGTCGCGGATTCGCCGCCGAGCTCCCGAGCCGCGGGTGCGCCCCTCCGCGCGCTGGGAGCCACCGCCCCTTCCTTAGGGGCCGCGCCAGGCTGTCTTCTCCAATCGCCGTCGAACTTCGGCGTCCCATCGCCGCCGTCCTCCTCCGCACACCGGACGACGACCGTCGCCTCTTCTCGCTGTCTGTCGTAGCTCCCTTGGTAAAACCCTCACTTTCCCCTTCTCCACTCCTCTTCTTTCTTTTTTAACTCTCATGTTCTCTCTCTCTCTCCCATATTTTTACTTCTGTGAGTTTAAGGAGCACAGAGCAGCATACTGCTTTAGTTTTATTATTATATTTATTATTATTCTCATTATTATTATTATTAATATTAGTATCATTATTAGTTTTATTATTATCATTACCATTTATTATTTTTATTATGATTTTTATTATTATTATTATCATTACTGTTTATTATTATTATTATGATTATGATTATTATTATCTATTATTTTTATATACAGTATAACATGTAAGAGTAAAATTATTGTATTTTGGTGCATAAGTGGTTATAAGAGTTTATTATGAGAAGTATTATTATTCTGATTTCATTAAATAAATAGATAAATAATAAGTTCCAAAATTACTTTTTACAAAACCTATTAGCCTCAAAATATTCTCCTAGATTTTATAAAAATATTTTGACTAATGAAAAGCTAGTTTCCATAATATTTGTATATTTTACGAACTTAGAACCTAGCCTAAAAATGATTTTATCCTTCAAATTATTTATCTAGACATATATCATACAAAAACAAAATATATTTTTAAATTATGTACATATAAATTATTTCAAGTATTCAACTTAGAAATATTTTACTAAAAGTAGTTATCAAAATTCATATAATGATTTTTCTAGTGTCTACGAATATTTACCAAGGATTTGACAAATAAAATTTTAGCTTTAATATTATAAATATTTCTAAAAGATATTATACGTATTCCACAAATTTCCCTCGAATAACCCATTGATCTTGACTAATCAAGAACTTCTATTTCTTGCTGAGTTCGGACTCTTACTCATCAAACATGGCTATTGGACAGAACATGACTCGTTGGATCATTGCATCACCAGGCGTAACACCAGGCAAGACACCTTGCCTTTACTGTTTAATTTCTTGCTCAATATCATCCATGTTTTATTTCTTATAAGTTATTCTTTCAAAACCATATGTAGTTGCAAATTACTATACTTTATTTTTCTTTATGCATTTGGCCTAGAGTTAAGGGACCACATTTGTTTGTGCCACATTCATTGGCCCGACACCTGTATGCCACGATGTCACGTGTCTCATATAGATTCGGACTTGCATACCGACCGTACATCAGTGCATACAGGACGAGCGTTAGGATATAACTGCTAATATAATTGCCTAGAAGACTTAGCGGTTATTAGAAATATCGTGGTGTGGATTCAGCACGAGTAGTACATGGCTAGAGGTAAGACAGTTATTAGGCGCAGAGGCTTTCACACATTTACTTTTCTCTAGCTGCCATTAGTGACTCAGTCGAGAGCTAGTGTGCCGTGCATTTATTTACTTTTCTCTAGATGCCACTAGTGCCTCGGTTGAAACACAAATGTGCCGTGTATTTACTTTTCTCTAGCTGCCGTTAGTGACTCACCCGAGAGACTAGTATGCCGTGCATTTATTTATTTTTCTCTAGATGCCACTAGTACCTTGGTTGAAATGCTAATGCACCGTATTTCTAGTCTCGGGAGCCATTGTGTGGAAAGTTGTCTTCAAAGTGCATTTTCACATAGAATGGTTAAGGACCTTTATCTGTTTAGTTATATAAAAAAATTTTGAGCTAACTTTATTCAGTTTATGGCATGATATTATGTGTCTTGTTACGTCCCTCTGAGGACCTGGTAATTTCTCCGGGTATGCTTTTGTGATGTTTCGCAGGTGCTCTAGCCAAGGCCATGACTTGCTATATTCCTTCGAGGATGATTGCATTTGAATCGCCTTCGCTTCGCTTGCCAAACTTATTCCATTTTCTATGTATTTCGTTCCTTGCTTGTTGGTAGTGGATTTGTCTCCGCCCAACATATTGTACAAATACATTTCCATAGATGATTATATGAATTCTTTATTTTTCTTTATTTTATGGATGAGATTAGTCGTTATGGTTTCTACTGCATATTATAGCTTATGTATCCATACGAGGCCCATGTACTTCGTATGAATACAGCTGGCATGTCTACGTTCCTAGTCCTACGTATTTTGGGACTGGGCGTTACAGGTAATAACATTGTATGTATGATGGGCTGTTGATTATAAATAGAATCCATGTCCCGATACATCGGGTTGATGATGTCCCCTTAAGAAGCTCATAAGGATTGTCATGTAAACCCTGCAGGTGGATATCCGACATGACAAATAAAGTTGAGCGGTACTACTTAAGGATAAAAGTTGTCGAATCAATATAGTTGTCAGTAACTTAATTTGATCGACGGACATTTGATATCTTAACATGGGGAGCCAAACGACCATATAATAAAAGTAGCCCATAAACATAATTTAGGATTAGGGAGGTAGTGCAACAATAGCTCATTAGTGGACCGAGCTATTGTTAATGGGCCTGGATTGTGTATTCGGGCTGAACATGGGATAACCAGATCCGTTAGAAGGCCTAACCCTAATTTCTCCTCATGGTCCCTGTCGTAGCCTATATATATCCTCTATTCTCTGGCCGTTAAATTACTTATCAGAAATCTGAAGCTTTCTCTAAATTCGTGATTCACGTAAGGAGAGAAAGAGAGGGCTGCCAAGGAGAAGAAAAGGTTGGGAGATCGTAGCCCACACGACGTCTAACTCGAGGAAGGAATATGTACAGAAGATCTTGGAGTCGTACGCTCGAGATTGCCAGGAACTACTTGTCTTCTTCCCGCCTCAGGTATAATTCGTGAACCCTAGTTTCCGTCTATGAAGGGTTAGAACACGTATTAAATTTGTTTAACTTTCTATTGATCAATACGCACACCAAAGTAAGGGTCCTAGGAATCTCCAGTTCCATCATTTGGTATCAGAGCCACTTTGGATCTGCGTATTGATTGATACGTCCATGTTGTCCAATAAAACTTGCATTGTGTAATAGTCGGTAGATGTAGATCTGTTCTAACTCGATTTTGCAGGCATCTTTGATCCAACTATTATGGTCCAATGCATGTTTTGTTTTGTGATTGATTTAAACCACAAACATGTCGTAGATGTTATTATTGCTGTGGATGACACGCCCCGATTTGTAGAGTCATTTATTCACATATTTTATCTCTTGGAATCGATCGTCCTCACTTGGGCGTGATGCCGTACAAGTCTAGTATTATACTTGTACAAGGCAAAGATGGTACATAAATAATAATCTTCAAATAGAAGCACATCGCAGCGGCAGAAACAGACAAATTGAAGTTAGTGAGGACAATCTTTCTTATCGAATGGAAATACATCACTTCTTTATAGTGGCGGAGATAAAAAGAATAACTGAATAATCACACAGAGATATACCGAACTTTATTCTCTTTATTGATAAATGAAAAAAGTACAAGACTTGTATTGAAGTACAATGCTTACAACACATCTCAAACATTGAAAGCCAACTGAACACTGCTATACAGCTTACTTTTGATATTGGATACATTGGATTACAACTCGATATACCGACTTGGCTTATAACTCACTGGTAGAACTGATTACAATGTTCTATACATTATGCCCGTTATAAACAGAAGACATCATCTTGTACAAGGAGAGCTTCTGTATGCCCAACAAATCTTTGATGCTGCGGGACCAATCAAGCCAATCATCCTTTGCAGAACATTCTAAGCACGAGCGCCTGCCCACAAAACGTGAGTCAGCACATCATCTATGTACTGGCGAGCAGAATCCAACCCACCCACCTAAACCAATATTTAAGTAAACATTTAAACAAGCATTTATTAGAATGATCTTTCTATTTGGGGCCTAGCATCAGTTTACAATTCATCGGCAATAATCATAGTGAAGCATGTAAACATATTATTAGCAATATTCATGTGGACATATCATTATAGCATCACTGGTGTTATTATGCAAAGACATCATTGAGGCATCGTTAACATTTACTCTTAAACATATTATGACAACTCTCACTTCAAGCATCACTTAGCATGTATGTTATGTTGAGAAATGCTTATAGCAAGGCATCTTTCTATCATACTGAATTTAACATGTTAAGCAGGTTCTCATACTGAAAGACTATACATAGCATCATTTACTTGGCATGTTAAGCCCGCAAGTTAAACCAACACATATATTGAGTATATCACATTTAAGTAATTTCTTACCGATAGCCGACTCCCTCGTACCTGTATGAAATATAGGTTAGCAGATATGCTTACTCTGCCTGCATAAAATATTCAATAGCATGCATCATGACTACATGGTCACTGGTGTTTAACCATACGGACGTTGCCATATAGTTCTTCATCGGTAATGCGATAACTCCAGAGAAGGTAGCTAGCCCCAAAGGATGCCTCGCAAAACCGGTGCCCCTACTGGCACGCCAATATTTCCTCCTAGGCCGGATCGGTCACCCTAACGTCCCAAGGTACCGTCCGAGAAAATATATCTCTATCTCTTATGCATAAGTTGTCCTATGACCATGCGAATGCGTGTCCGACTCAATCGTGAACATAAAATACATGGTAAAATATTGAAGTAAAGACAATAGTGCATCATCATTCATCTCATTCAAGTCATGTTTAATGACTTATTCATTCCCAACATTACCATCATTTCATTTAGTGATCTCAACGATCCAAGCCTTATCAATTCTCATTGTTTGTTCCATTGCAACATTTCTCATTACGTTCCTTCTAAGGAGGAACAACAGCATTCATTCATTTCGAAGGGACCTGTAGTATTTCATTCATTTCATAGGAACAATAGCATATTCAATTCTTTTCTCATGTATCATTCACGCAGCATTTTATTATTCAAGTGATTCATTCATTTCATCAACATTGAGCATAAGGGACATTATCGATTCATTCTTAGGCATCATTTTATATTAGTAGTTCGAGTGTGATTCGTTCAGCAATTCAAAGTTTATGTGTTATTCATTCAATGATTTCCAGCATATGCATCTCTATCGATTTAGCAACTAAAGCATCGTATCACAATTATTCAACATTCAAGGTAAGAGACATTAGGGACATATTCATAGCATCACGTTATTCCATTTATTAAGCATGCAGGAATAAGGAGGAAGGAGGACAGTTCCACTTACCTGCATAAAAGGGACTTCTTATTCTGGTTGCACACATCCCCCCTAAGCGTTGCTCCACCAGCGAGCCACGTTCCAACACTTAATCCGTCGAGCCAGCTAAGAGAGACTGCATCAGTCTCAACTCTCTTGATCTCCAACACAAGTCACGGTCCAATATTCTGATCCCATCCAACAAGCCAACCAAATGCCTCGCGCGGAGCGGGGCATTACATAATATACCACTCAGAAAAAGTTTTGTCCTTGAAACTTAAGAAAACAACTCATCTAGTAGATTCACTTAATCACAATGAGTTACTCATTCAACTTCAATTCAATATTCATTTTAGCCCACTCGGTCATTTCAAAATAGCTATCCAACTGTATCATTTTAATCCATCAACGATTTAATCCATCTTTTTCTTTTCCAAATACTTGTAACTTCTCATTGATTCACCAACATTTTCTTTGCATTCTATTTTAGTCGCAACACAGCACTTTGTTTGGATCCATACACATATTTTGGGCGTCCCCAAAAACATATGCATTTCAGCCAAAGTTCGTGTTAGTGCAATAAATTCTTCCCATAATGTTATCTCAGTGGCAACCTATCATTTCGGCTGGATCCATACACATATTTTAGGCGTCCCCAAAACACATGTACTTTTGCCAACTTCCATGTTAGTACGATTCGATCAGCCACGATATAACTCTCTTTTCCAAATCTGACTTAGCATCCCTTCAATTGACTTATTACTTCATTCACTTTGCTACAATCACTATCTTTCAGGCCATAACACTTAACATTAGGGACAGCTTGTCACGACCCACACCCTAGAGTTAGGACATGAGACGTGGGTACGTCCAGCCTACGCCGCAGTGTCGGCGGTAGAACGCTGTCCTAGGTCAAACATCTAACAATATTAAGGTACCTGTACAGTATATACTCTCTGAATGGAGGTGACATAGCAGATACAGTCTCAATCATATCTAAGGTAGAGCATGATAAAGATAGATAAATCATAAAATCCAAAAAGATACCACAGATAGAAGTCTAAGTGTCTAAGATACACAAATCCAGAAATACATCTCAAAGCTCAAATACAATAATCCATAAATACAACTCAAGACAACTGAAAAAATAAACTATGAGCAAAACCCTAGCTATCTATACAACCTCTACTGTGTCTCCTCTAGGCTAGCAGGCAACCTCCAGGCTCTCTGTAAAATTTATCAACAGGTCCAGTCAGGACAGGAGCGAGCACAAAACATCTCACGCAGTTCATATCAAGTTAGGAAATATAAAACATGCAATAGAGTAAGGTACATGAAATGCTGAAAGAAGAATGTATATGAAAAACAGTAGAGATTTGATAACAGAAAATATCTATATATGATAAGTAAGAACTATAAGCCAACTGTGATTTAGAGTACAATATGGTTATGTAAACGGTCTAGGACAATGCAATGGTAACTCCATTGTACGTGGGTGTACAATAGACATATACAATAGTTATACAATATTGTACAATAGGATTTGAGTACATAACCAATTCTACTCCCCCTCCCCAATTAATACACAAGGATCCACTCCAGTTACGTTATCTTATACAATAGTGTACAATATTATACAATGGATGTACAATATTATACAATAGATGTACAATGTTATACAATAGTTGTACAATGTTATACAATAGTGTACAATGGTCTATCCCTGGAACTCATGTGATAATGAGAGTACAATATGCACAATGAGTATACAAGGATATAGGTATTCAATAAATACAATATGTAAGTGAAACGCACATCACAATATGTATTTAGTGAATACAAGGGGATAACATCTCAAAAAAAGATCCATATAGTACCAATCCGTGATAACAATCTAGAGCAAGAATGTAAATCCAGACAAGTATGAAACGGTTAGAGAATGTACTCGCCTGATATCCTGAACAGCTGATATGAAAAGATGGCCAACTGGAGTCACAGAGTCCTAGTTATAGCAACATAGGTTATAAAGAGTTCAATTTATATGGTAATTGAAATTATAATACAATCTACATAATTCTAAGTCAATCTAGGTCAAAGTCAACTTTGGTCAACTATAAAGTCAAACTAGGTCAACTCTAGTCAACTGTGGTCAAACTAGTTAGGGTTGGGTCAACAATGGTCAACTAGTCTAGTTTGTCAATTTTAGGTCTAAACAAACTAAGTATATACAAATAAAGTATCCAAGATAGCTACTAACTCATAGCCTAAGTCACTTACTAAACCAAGCACAAAACTAAACCATAAGCTAACAAGGCACACAAACTTAGTCATATAATGTATATATATTATTCACATTCACATATTCATATACATAGATATATATAGGAAAGCTATATATATAGGCACATACATATATATATATATATAGAGAGAAAGAGAGGTAAAAGAGTAAGTGAGTATGTGTGTGTTTGGCCTGTGTGTGAAAGGATATGTGTTAATGTTCTAAAATTTAGTGATAGGTAGGTGTATGTGACATGGGATACATGATGTCAAAGGGTGTATGAATGTATGTGTATAAAAGGTTATAGGTTAACTCAGTTTATAGAAATGCATACATACATACTTACCTTGTATACATGCATACATACATATCATGTATATTACATTTACATGATACATACATGTATACTTGTATTATATTATACTTACATTCATGCATATTAGATACTTGTATTTATATTAACATATTGCAAATATTCATTTCATTCATGCATCTATGCATTACCTACATATTTTATGCATATGCATATATTGTATATTCATATCATTTCATACATTAACATAGAGACATACAAACATGCACACATCATATATTTTATACCTTACTTTACCTTACATATCATGTTATATATTATCATTCATTCCTTTCATATATTACATTATCTTTAAGTTGAATACATCATATATGGATACAATACATTATCTTGCATGCTTGTATTCATATATTATATTCTATATTACCTATATACATGTATTTCCTCCATTCATTTATGCTTGCATCATATACTCTACATTACCATACATGTTATCATTATATATTACATTACAATATTTATACATTATGCATTCATATCTATCATTACATATATATCTTGTATTCATATCTAGCATTCATATATACTTTCATGCATACATTGTATATCATTCTTTCATTCATGCATTGCTCATATGCATTATATTAATTGCATTCCTACATGCTTGCATTCAACCATATATATATATTAATGTAAAAAGAATATATATCATATATATATTATTTCATTCATCTAATATATCATGCATTATATACTCTATATTCATTTAATATCCATACTACATAGGCTCATAGGTTACACAAAATGCATATATCGTATAGTCACTCTTCTACTTAAAACCAATACTGTACCAATTGGGCATTCACTAAATTCTAGGATTAAAGTATGTTGTAGCTCTTCGTGTTAGCTTTCTGAAACTTTAAACGGATCGCATTTTCGTGTCCGGAAGCTCCCAGAATCGCGAAAACACCGAAACACGTTCGTCTTTCGTACAGTTGACACTCAAACAATTCTACAGAAAGTTCTAAAACAAATTTGGCTTATTAAAATATATATTTGGAAATCTAACTTCGATATGCTTCTTTCAAAAAAATGGGAGATAAATCGGAGTTTTAAGCTAAAAGTTATGACATTTCTAAGTTGCTATTGCTACTAAAAATGTGGATAAATATTATGACGAATTTAGGTAGTTTGAGACAAAAGAAACACAAGTATATAACATAATATATCAAGAACTCACTCTCTACACTAATATATATATATGAGACACTATAGAACACATCTCCAATACAAAAATATGAGATTAAATATGTAATAATTCATTCATACATAACAACAACACATAGTGTGTCCAAATTTGGAGTTTTCCTACATGGACACAACCACAACACAAATGACACTCCTATGATCTCCAAATGGACACAAAATAGACATAAATGGAGATACAACCCTGGGGGTCATTCCTATGGGTTCAAAATATTTCTATATACATGTAGGGGTGGTTTAGAGGAGAGATTATACCTTCCGGGAGAGAGATTCAAAGGAAAAGGCTTCCGACACGGCACCGACACGTAGAAATCCAAAAGGACACGAACGAGCTCCGAATCCTCCCAAACTTGGCTAGCACCCTCTAACCATGGAGTAGAAGAGAAATAAAGAAGATTTGGTGGAAGAAGGGGTTGATTTGGAGATAAAATCAATGGAGGTTCATCTCTAAATTAATTTGGGGAAGAACAAGAGAGAGAAAGTGGATGAAAACAAATGAATGAAGGAGTGACTCACTCCTAATCCCCCCCATAGGTGGCTGCCCAAAAAGAGTGAGGTGTCCCCTATTTGAATGTCCAAAATGCCCTCCACTAATCTATTTGATTTAAATTAGGAATGGGTTAAAGGTTGAGGTCAATTTAGTCTAGTTTTAAGTCTCTAATTAAACTAAACCTATCCATAAATAATTAGTCTAACTACTAACTAAAATTAATATCATGTGGACTAAAATTAATATCATGTGGGCCATGTCTAACTAGTGTGTGGGTCCCACTAGAGTCAAACTACCTCCCGGGTCCCCATTTCAAGTCGAATTGAGTTGAAATTCGAACCCGACTAAAATAACCCCAAAACAATATCATAAATAATAAAATAAATTTCAACCCCAAAATAATATCATAAATAATAAAATAAATTTTAAAGATATTCAAAAATATAAAATGACAAAAATACCCATATTTCTGAAAACTGGGGGTGACAAATCTATCCACCTTAAAAAAATTCGTCCTCAAAATTAAAATGTTCATACTCCTTCTAGGTCAAACCCCCACAATCAAAGTCCCAGAACTTGAACAAATTATATGATTTAAAAGGACGACATACAGGATCATGATATACGGTGGTAGTGAAGTCTCATCTAGGTATACTAGTCATGCTAACCAAAACGGTCATAGGGTATCAAAACACACAAGCAATCTAGGGTGCTAAACTAGAAAAGATACAGAAATAATAATTATCAAAACTGTAAGGCAGTCTACCATCCTATATGAAACTGGTACTTATCAAAAATAAATAAAGATGACTACCAATTATCTATAAAGGGGTACTATTCAAAGAAAATCACAATCAAAAGTTAAGAATGAAAGTCAATTGCATTGAAATCCAATCACAATATATATATATATATATATATATATATATATATATATATATATATATATATATATATAGAGTGTTAGAGAAGAAAAAGCTAGCATTATGTAAGGTTATGTGGTTCGGGTGTGTATGGGTGTATGTGGACATGTTCATATGGTTAGATAGTAGACATGTGTGTATGTGAAATATACATGAAAGTATAGGAGGATTTGGGTTTCAAAACAATAGCTATCAAGTTACACTACTCATGGCATATTGGTTAAACAATCTACAATGCACAACCTATTTACTCATAACATGCATGGCTAACCATATCTATATATATAAAGAGTTAGAGATTTAGTTATATATCTATATACATTATAACATGTATGCATAAACTCTATATATATCTATATAGATATATAAACATAACATAGGGAGGAAGGGTTAGGTTTACATGGCAGTGTATACTAAGTTAGGGTGTGTGTGTCCTTGTACAGGGTTATAGCTTAGTATTGAAAGGTTAAATCCAGTTTTAGTTCAGCATTTACATACAAAATCAGAAAATAATCTAACATTTAAACCAGTGTAATATTAACATAATGCAGTTTCAGATTTTAGGGTTTGAAACATCACAACTAACTCAATGCTCCCAACACATCCTAACATGATAGAGATGAAACCCTAATATACTATCCATACATTTAGCTATGCATACAGTTCAATATTACATATTAAATCTAAAATTGAACTAAACATTTGAAATCAATGTAAAAATGTTAACATGTATTCAGTTTTAGGATTTGGAAAAATTCGAACATCAACCAACCCAATGTTTATCACAACCTAACATGTAAGAATATGAAACCTAAATTTATATAATACATACCACAATGTATATAGCTCAAAATATTACATTTAAAACAACAAATTGAACTAACATTTAAAATCTAGTATTAAGGGTTAATATGCACACAGTCTTAGATTGGACAATTTCAAACACAAAACTCAACCAATTTTTTTTGAATTGATATCCTATGTATAACATACATGTGCAGTGATGTAAACATAATTAATAACATGAAATTTATATTTGAATTACAAATTTTAACTGGAAATGCAGAGAACCAGTCTCTGTTACTGTACTGTATCAGAAATATTGGGGTTTTGAAAATTTAAACATCAACAACATATTAATATGTATTTAGATAGGTTGGAAATCAAAGTGTAGCATGCATACCTATCAGGCAAAGAGTCTGTATCCACTATATATATATTCTCATGTCCTAATATAAAAATCAAATTCTACATCAAGACCAACATTTAGATTCCTACCAAGATTGCAAAGTAGGTGATTGATGTAATCAAGACAGTTTTATTATTATTATTATTTAATACAAGAATAATAGCAAGATGGAAATAACGATAAAATCTGTTCTGCTTATCTGTTTAAAAGAAGGAACCATTTTGAAATCAGAGCAATAATATCAAATCCAAGATAAGATCTAGCAGAAATCATCAATTCATTGTATTAAGAAGAAATTCATAGTAAGAAGTTACACAAAGGTTTATAAAAATAGCTAAACCTACTCCTAAGTTAAATAATGAGAAGCAAAACAAAACAAACAAATAATAATTCTTTTTTTTTGAAGGACTGGAAACAAAGTAGAGAAAACATGTTCAAAAATATTTAAGGTACAATCTGATAATCATATGCGTCTATCCAAAATCATGGTACTCTAAATCCTCGTCATACTAGTAAGCAAGGCTACGATAATCACAGAGTCCTCGACTTAGGCACATACCTCTATAATTATGGTATTTAAAATTTTTGCGATGCCGCTAGCTTGGCTGCGAAAACCTTAAATTCCCACACCCGAAAAATATATCCAAAATCAGACTATATGTCATCACCATGCTGGCTAATGTGACTATAGAAGACTAGATTCCATAACTTAGATGACCTAGCCTATATAATTTTATCTTGACAAAAATTAAATTAAATCAACAATGGATACCCAAAAATCAAATTTATCAACGAACATCAAGATTCAAAACTGAACAATAATCCATCAAATCATATAAATACAAACTTGGATGCAACAGCTAACATCAAGATTCAAAACTCCACAATCATCATCAAAATCAATAAATACAAACTCAAATTCAACAATAATTCATCAAAATCAAGTTCAATAACAGAAAGTAAAGATAAATCAAATAAAGAGAAGAAGATTTTTCAAATCGAAGTTAAAATAAGATTCTCAAGGGTCGTCCCAGGAATCTCTCAAGAAATCCTAACTGTGATTGAGTACCTTCAAAAATATATCCTAATTCTACTGCAGGCTGTAGTGGTACTCTAATTCGAATACCACTACACAAACTCGACCTGCATGGGCCACCACTAAAAATGTGTCACGACCCGCACCCTAGAGTTAGGGCACGAGACGTGGGTACGTCCAGCCTACGCCGCAGTGTCGGCGGTAGAACGCTGTCCTAGGTCAAACATCTAACAATATAAAGGTACCTGTACAGTATATACTCTCCGAATGGAGGTGACATAGCAGATACAGTCTCAATCACATCTAAGGTAGAGCATGATAAAGATAGATAAAACATGAAATCCAAAAAAGATACCACAGATATAAGTCTAAGTGTCTAAGATACACAAATCCAGAAATACATCTCAAAGCTCAAATACAGTAATCCATAAATACAACTCAAGACAACTGAAAAAAATAAACTATGAGCAAAACCCTAGCTATCTATACAACCTCTACTGTGTCTCCTCTAGGCTAGCAGGCAACCTCCAGGCTATCTGTAAAATATATCAACAGGTCCCGTCAGGACAGGAGCGAGCACAAAATATCTCACGCAGTTCATATCAAGTTAGGAAATATAAAGCATACAATAGAGTAAGGTACATGAAACGCTGAAAGAAGAATGTATATGAAAAATAGTAGAGATTTGATAACAGAAAATATCTATATATGATAAGTAAGAACTGTAAGCCAACTGTGATTTAGAGTACAATATGGTTATGTAAATGGTCTAGGACAATGCAATGGTAACTCCATTGTACGTGGGTGTACAATAGACATATACAATAGTTATACAATGTTGTACAATAGGATTTGAGTACATAGCCAATTCTACTCCCCTCCCCAATCAATACATAAGGATCCACTCCATTTACGTTATCTTATACAATAGTGTACAATGTTATACAATAGATGTACAATATTATACAATAGATGTACAATGTTATACAATAGTTGTACAATGTTATACAATAGTGTACAATGGTCTATCCCTGGAACTCATGTGATAATGAGAGTACAATATGCACAATGAGTATACAAGGATATGGATATTCAATAAATACAATATGTAAGTGAAACGCACATCACAATATGTATTTAGTGAATACAAGGGGATAACATCTCAAAAAAAGATCCATATAGTACCAATCCGTGATAACAATCATGTCAGCATCAAGTACAGTAATCTAGAGCAAGAATATAAATCCAGACAAGTATGAAACGGTCAGAGAATGTACTCGCCTGATACCCTGAACAGCTGATATAAAAAGATGGCCAACTGGAGTCACAGAGTCCTAGTTATAGCAACATAGGTTATAAAGAGTTCAATTTATATGGTAATTGAAATTATAATACAATCTACATGATTCTAAGTCAATCTAGGTCAAAGTCAACTTTGGTCAACTATAAAGTCAAACTAGGTCAACTCTAGTCAACTGTGGTCAAACTAGCTAGGGTTGGGTCAACAATGGTCAACTAGTCTAGTTAGTCAATTTTAGGTCTAAACAAACTAAGTATATACAAATCAAGTATCCAAGATAGCTACTAACTCATAGCCTAAGTCACTTACTAAACCAAGCACAAAACTAAACCATAAGCTAACAAGGCACACAAACTTAGTCATATAATGTATATATATTATTCACATTCACATATTCATATACATAGATATATATAGCAAAGCTATATATATAGGCACATACATATATATATAGAAAGAGAGAGAGAAAGAGAGGTAAAAGAGTAAGTGAGTATGTGTGTGTTTGGCATGTGTGTGAAAGGATATGTGTTAATGTTCTAAAATTTAGTGATAGGTAGGTGTATGTGACATGGGATACATGATGTCAAAGGGTGTATGAATGCATGTGTGTAAAAGGTTATAGGTTAACTCAGTTTATAGAAATGCATACATACATACTTACCTTGTATACATGCATACATACATATCATGTATATTACATTTACATGATACATACATGTATACTTGTATTATATTATACTTACATTCATGCATATTAGATACTTGTATTTATATTAACATATTGTAAACATTCATTTCATTCATGCATCTATGCATTACCTACATGTTTTATACATATGCATACATTGTATATTTATATCATTTCATACATTAACATAGAGACATACAAACATGTACACATTATATATTTCATACCTTGCATTACCTTACATATCATGTTATATATTATCATTCATTCCTTTCATATATTACATTATTTTTAAGTTGAATACATCATATATGGATACAATACATTATCTTGCATGCTTGCATTCATATATTATATTCTATATTACCTATATACATGTATTTCCTCCATTCATTCATGCTTGCATCATATACTCTATATTATCATACATGTTATCATTATATATTGCATTACAATATTTATACATTATGCATTCATATCTATCATTACATATATATCTTGTATTCATATCTAGCATTCATATATACTTTCATGCATACATTGTATATCATTCTTTCATTCATGTATTGCTCATATGCATTATATTAATTGTATTCCTACATGCTTGCATTCAACCATATATATACATTAATGTAAAGAATATATGTCATATATATATTATTTCATTCATCTAACATATCATGCATTACATACTCTATATTTATTTAATATCCATACTACATAGGCTCATAGGTTACACAAAATGCATATATCGTATAGTCACTCTTCTACTTAAAATCAATACTGTACCAATTGGGCATTCACTAAATTCTAGGATTAAAGTATGTTGTAGCTCTTCGTGCTAGCTTTCCGAAACTTTAAACGGATCGCATTTTCGTGTCTGAAAGCTCCCGGAATCGCGAAAACATCGAAATGCGTTCGTCTTTCGTACAGCTGACACCCAAACAATTCTACAGAAAGTTCTAGAATGAATTTGGCTTATTAAAATATATATTTGGAAATCTAACTTCGATACGCTTCTTTTAAAAAAACGGGAGATAAATCGGAGTTTTAAGCTAAAAGTTATGATATTTCTAAGTTGCTATTGCTACTAAAAACGTGGATAAATATTATGACGAATTTAGGTAGTTTGAGACAAAAGAAACACAAGTATATAACATAATATATCAAGAACTCACTCTCTACACTAATATATATATGAGACACTATAGAACACATCTCCAATACAAAAATATGAGATTAAACATGTAATAATTCATTCATACATAACAACAACACATAGTGTGTCCAAATTTGGGGTTTTCCCATATGGACACAACCACAACACAAAGAACACTCCTATGATCTCCAAATGGACACGAAATGGACACAAATAGAGATACAACCATGGGGGTCATTCCTATGGGTTCAAAATATTTCTATATGCATGTAGGGGTGGTTTAGATGAGAGATTATACCTTCTGGGAGAGAGATTCAAAGGAAAAGCCTTCCGACACGGCACCGACACATAAAAATTCCAAAAGGACACGAACGAGTTCCGAATCCTCCCAAACTTGGCTAGCACCCTCTAACCATGGAGTAGAAGAGAAATAAAGAAGATTTGGTGGAAGAAGGGGTTGATTTGGAGATGAAATCAATGGAGGTTCATCTCTAAATTAATTTGGAGAAGAACAAGAGAGAGAAAGTGGATGAAAACAAATGAATGAAGGAGTGACTCACTCCTTATCCCCCCCATAGGTGGCTGCCCAAAAAGGGTGAGGTGTCCCCTATTTGAATGTCCAAAATTCCCTCCACTAATCTATTTGATTTAAATTAGGAATGGGTTAAAGGTTGAGGTCAATTTAGTCTAGTTTTAAGTCTCTAATTAAACTAAACCTATCCATAAATAATTAGTCTAACTACTAACTCAAATTAATATCATGTGGACTAAAATTAATATTATATGGGCCATGCCTAACTAGTGTGTGGGTCCCACTAGAGTCAAACTACCCCCCGGGTCCCCGTTTCAAGTCGGATTGAGTTGAAATTCGAACCCGACTCAAATAACCCCAAAACAATATCATAAATAATAAAATAAATTTCAACCCCAAAATAATATCATAAATAATAAAATAAATTTTAAAAATATTCAAAAATGTAAATTGACAAAAATATCCCTGTTTCTGAAAACTGGGGGTGACACAGCTCTCTATCCAAGCATAATATTTTTAACATTCGATCAAGGGTCTAACTTAGAGCCATTCATATCAAGCGTTCACAACATGCAATCATATTCCTTCTCAAATCCAACAAAATTTTTTACTGAGGCAATTCATCTTTTCTAAAAGATACAATCCGACATCACCAACTATCGATTGCCCGAGTTAGGGTATAATTCTATGCAACAGTCAAGGTTACACAGCTACCCGACTATAGATACCTATCCAACATTTCCGTCATGAGCAGTCAATTCCATCTCATGGAATAATTCACTACTCGATACATACAACTCAAGTCTCTTCCCACGATTCTAGTCCCGCTATAGGCTGACACATAATCCTCAAGGGTCAAACATCTCTAAGGTTCATATTGAAGCATATACATACAACATATCATTCTTAGGTCGTACTCATCACCATCTCTCGTTCAATGCCACGAGGTCATTCTATGGGTTGCCAACGGCCATCTATTATTTGGTCCAATCTCAATGGTTAGCTATACCGACAGCTATACCTAATCATTCAGGTGACTTCCCTAGAGTGGACGGCTACTAGGGTTATACTAGTTTCTTTTTTTAGGGCCAACAAGCAACCGACAGTTCTAAGGAGCTCTACCCAAACCTATGGGTATCAACTTAGTCTGAATAACTAATCACCATTGTCGGCTATGCCAACAATTGGTAAGTCCTCAACTGGTCGCTAGGGTCAAGTCTATCTATCCAGGGTCTTCCTCAAGAAAATAATTTCCACAGAGGCTCATTCTAGACTTACCCAAAGATCGACTAAGATCGATCTATCAACATTACGGTCAATTCCCAACCCGACATATGATTCTCATAGTTCTAATAATCCATCAAGTAAATTCCCAATAATTCAATTTCTATTTCAAATCCTTTGTACTCACACGAACCCATAAGCCAAGGCTAACTATTCAAGGGTCATCGATTCTGATAGTTTTAACATAACTATGGAATCATACTATTCAGTCTGTATGACGAAGTCACACCACTAAGTCATAAGCCAGCAATCTATATTCCAACCGACAGTCACATATACCGACATTATCCAACACGTTTATAATTTCTCAATCCCATTCGTTTTTTAATCATCAAACTATCTTATGGACATTCTTAAATTTCATACAGCAAGGGTCGAGTAGTTCATTCCATTCAATTCGACAATTCATGTATCAACTAACCATTCTCTATGCAACACAAATATTCAGGGTTGCTACTTGTTACTTTTCTAATCCCATTAAATTCCTCAGCATACATGCATATAGGCAACAACTATCCTTTGGTGATCTAGATGAGTTAACATCTATTACACCTTAGGGTCAAGGCACAAATCTCTAATTTTCCTTTGGTTCACCGACAATATTTCTAAAACTTTCAGCTACGCAACCAACTTTGTATTAGCCACATTTGATTTGCATCCAACCAATCGAAATCAACATTCAGGTATTCTAAGCCACAACATTCTCTAGCCAAATCCATTTATCCATAGCATACTAACTGTCTTACTAGTCTGAGTCATCACTCGACTAATCAATTTCTAACTAAGCCACCCGTTATAATTTCCGACAATCTCGCTACCCAACATAACTTTACCGTCAAGGGACACTCGAGTCATCTAGCAACAATACATGATTCCCAGCTAAGTCTCGGTACTACCCAGTACCCACAGATAGTCTCATTGCTATCCTATGGAAAGGGTCAACAAACATCTCGTTCTGAGGTGGTAGAGGCAATATACCACTCAGAAATGAAGTCATCCTTAAACGATACCAATCCAATTCTATTCTGGACATTCGTGATCTATGATGATCACAACACTTAGCCAACATCTCGGGGTCTCAATATCACAAGCCAGTACACATGAGTCAACTCACCAGTTCCGTTGAGCTCATCCATCAATTACCCCATTCACAATTCATTTCCAACATCACATGTAATCTCAACTTGTTACAGCATACATAGCCACTTTTCTTTATTCCCACATTCCAAATAGCATTCACAACATAGCATATTATGGCATCGAGTCATTGTTGGGTTATTTGTGTCCAAACTAACAACAATCATTCATTCAGGGGCATCACAATGTATATAGACTTATTGTATAGAACATCTAGTGAGCAGCCAAGAGGGTCAACGAACTTTCAGACTCAAACAACATAGGATGATTGCAGAACAATGACAGCATAATCGCGGAAGCCATCTTTGATTTAATCTCGGAAGCAACGTTGAGTGATCGCGGAATGAACTTTGGTTAATCGTCGATACAACTTTGATTTGAAATGAATCAAAGAAGAGACCAAGGACATAAAACCGTGCTCTGATACCAATTTGTCACGCCCCGATTCGTAGAGTCATTTATTCACATATTTTATCTCTTGGAATTGATCGTCCTCACTTGGGCGTGATGCCGTACAAGTCTGGTATTGCACTTGTACAAGGCAAAGATGGTACATAAATGATAATCTTCAAATAGAAGCACATCACAGCGGCAGAAACAGACAAATTGAAGTTAGTGAGGACAATCTTTCTTATTGAATGGAAATACATCACTTCTTTATAGCGGCGGAGATAAAAAGAATAACTGGATAATCAAACAGAGATATACAGAACTTTATTCTCTTTATTGATAAATGAAGAAGAGTACAAGACTTGTATTAAAGTACAATGCTTACAACACATCTTACTTTACATTGAATGCCAACTGAACACAGCTATACAGCTTACTTTTAATATTGGATACATTGGATTACAACTCGATATACCGACTTGACTTACAACTCACTGGTAGAACTGATTACAATGTTCCATACATTATGCCCTTTATAAACAGAAGACATCATCTTGTACAAGGAGAGCTTCTGTATGCCCAATAAATCTTCGATGCCGCGGGACCAATCAAGCCAATCATCGTGTACAGAACATCCTAAGCACGAGCACCTGCCCACAAAACATAGGTCAGCACATCATCTATGTACTGGCAAGCAGAATCCAACCCACCCGCCTAAACCAACATTTAGGTAATCATTTAAACAAGCATTTATTAGAATGATCTTTCTATTTGGGGCCTAGCATCAGTTTACAGTTTATGGGCAATAATCATAGTGAAGCATGTAAACATATTCTTAGCAATATTCATGGAGACATATCATTATAGCATTCTTGTGTTATCATGCAAAGACATCATTGAGGCATCGTTAATATTTACTCTTAAACATATTATGACAATTCTCACGTCAAACATCACTTAGAATGTATATTATGTTGAGAAATATTTATAGTAAGGCATCTTTCTATCATACTGAATTTAATATGTTAAGCATGTTCTCATACTGAAAGACTACACATAGCATCATTTACTTGGCATGTTAAGCACGCAAGTTAAACCAACACATATATTGAGTCATTTAAGTGATTTCTTACCGATAGCCGACTGTCTCGTACCTGCATCAAATACAGGTTAGCAGATATACTTACTCTGCCTGCACAAAACATTCCTTAGCATGCATCCTGACTACATGGTCACTGGTGTTTAACCATACGGACGTTGCCATATAGGTCTTCATCGGTAATGCGACGACTCCAGAGAAGGTAGTTAGCCCCAAAGGATGCCTCGCAAAACCCGTGCCCCTACTGGCACGCTAATGTTTCCTCCTAGGCCGGATCGGTCGCCCTAATGTCCCGGGGTACCGTCCGAGAAAACATATCCCCATCTCTTATGCATAAGTTGTCCTATGACCATGCGAATGCGTGTCCAACTCAATCGTGAACATAAAATACATGGTGAAATATTGAAGTAAAGACAACAGTACATCATTATTCATCTCATTCAAGTCATGTTCAATGACTTATTCATTCCCAACATTACCATCATTTCATTTGGTGATCTCAACGATCCCAAGCCTCATCAATTCTCATTGTTTGTTCCATTGCAATATTTCTCATTACATTTCTTCTAAGGAGGAACAACAGCATTCATTCATTTCGAAGGGACCTGTAGCATTTTATTCATTTCATAGGAACAATAGCATATTCAATTCTTTTCTCATCTATCATTCACGCAGCATCTCATTATTCAAGTGATTCATTTATTTCATCGACATTAAGCATAAGGGACATTATCGATTCATTCTCAGGCATCATGTTATATTAGCAGCTCGAGTATGATTCGTTCAGCAATTCAAAGTTCATGTGTTATTCATTCAATGATTTCCAGCATATGCATCTCTATCGATTTAACAACTAAAGCATCGTATCACAATTATTCAACATTCGAGGTAAGGGACATTGGGGATATATTCATAGCATCACGTTATTCTATTTATTAAGCATGCAGGAATAAGGAGGAAGGACGACAGTTCCACTTGCCTGCATAAAAGGGTCTTCTTATTCTGGTTGCACACATTCCCCCTAAGCGTAGCTCCACCAGCGAGCCACGTTCCAACACTTAATCCGTCTAGCCAGCTAAGAGAGACTGCATCAGTCTCAACTCTCTTGATCTCCAACACAAGTCATGGTCCAACATTATGATCCCATCCAACAAGCCAACCAAATGTCTCGCGCGGAGCGGGGCATTACAGTGATGTAATTAAAATCACGAGGGTTGATCGTGCTTATAATTTTATTTTTTAATCTAGATTATGTGTGAACTCCTTTGAGAGGCATAGGATTGATGTAATCTTAATTATTTTTGATCAATCATGATGGCGATGGTAGCTGTTTCTAACGCCGGACGAAATACTGGTTTTAAGCAGTCTAAAGGCAGACGGATGGTTTTCGATGAAGGAATCGACAACCAAAACCTAAAAACAAAAAACCCTTAATAGAACTGTGTAGCGCCATATTTTGGATTCGGATAGTTGAGGACGGAGCAGGAAAGATGACCTAATAGTTGGATATTTTTCTCTTATTTGTTGTCATTTTGCTTTTTTCTGATTATGTATGTTTATTATTGTGTGGATGTTTTTTTTTTTTTTTGAAAAACTAAGCCTACATTAATAATAGACAACATGGACATAATATCAACTAGTAGAAAACCCTCATTATTAAATAACTAAGTGGGAGAGGATATTTATTTAGTATAAATCCTATGGTCTCCACTACTGGTTTGTAGGTGATGTAATTATACTTGCGCGTTGGCTTTAGTGCCTTCCTCCATATCGGATGAGTATAATTATGGATCACCAGTACAAACTTTCTTCGGAATAATTGTAGAAAGTTACCTAGTATGTGTTCACTTCTCCATCTGAAAGAACTCATTATAAGGTAATGGACTTAGTATTAAGTAATAGTATAACTTAGATTCAAATAATGGTATCTTCTCCATCGGAGTCACTACTATTATTTGTATGACCATAGCAAGACCAACATATTAATTTTATTTGTCATAAAGTTATGTTCATATGATAGTAAAATTAATAGGTAGTACCTACTTGAACAAAGTTGAATTTGTATACGTCCACACTATCGTGGCATGCTAAATTCATGATGTTCAAGGTGTTGGTAAATTTTTTATTATTGTTTTGAGGAAATCAATATTTAATTAATTCAAAAAGTTTTTACCCTACATAAGTTTTATTTATGTGATTCTCAAGATTTCAAAAATGGGTTTTTTCAATCCACTTATGGTGATTCTTAAAGAAAACAAATTTATTGGACCTAATTATATTGACTGGAAACGTAATTTAGACATTGTCTTGACTGTTGAGGAGTACAAATTTGTACTTGTTGAGCAATGCCCACCTAAGCCTGATGCTAGCTCTGATGAAGAGGTCAAAGAGGCTTATAAGAAGTAGAAAAAGGCAGATGAGATGGCACGATGTTACATTCTGGCATCTATGTCAAATGTACTGCAACATCAGCATCAGGCCATGGCCATAGCTTATGACATGATGTACAACCTCAAGGAACTCTTCGGACATCAGAGTAGAGCAACTAGGAAGTTTGCTATGAAGTGTTTGATGAATATAAAAATGGCTGAGGGTACACCAGTAAGGGATCATGTTCTCAAGATGATGGGTCATCTGAATGAGATGGAGATCCTTGGAGCTAAAATTGATGGGGAATCCCAGGTCGATATCATTCTCGGGACTCTGCCTAAAAGTTTTGACAATTTTTGCCTTAATTAAAACATGAACAAAAGGTTGTATAGTTTGGCAGAACTTGCAAAAGAGCTACAGGATGCTGAATCTCTCTTTAGGCAGAGTGGTCATATTTTTGTTTCTAAAAAGGCTTCTACTTCTAAGCCAAAAGGCAGTAAGAAAAAGAATAACATTCAGAAACATGCAAACTCATCAAAGAAGGGCATAGGACCACAAGGCGCTGTGAAAAAGTCGAAAGGCAAATATTTCAAGTGCAAAGGGTCAGGACATTGGAAGACTGACTGTCTACTTCTCAAACAAGGGAACAAAGAAGGTATATCTCATTTACTAGTAGTTGAAACATGTTTAGTGGTGTTATCTACCGGCATCTTGTGTGTAGATACAGGAACCACTAATCATGTCTGTAATACATTGCAGCGGTTCCAGAAAACCAGGCGGCTCAGTGATGGAGAGATATGCTTGTTCATGGGTGACGCTACAAAAGTAGCGGTCGTTGCATTAGGAGATGTTATTTTATCTTTTGGTAGAAATAAGTCTTTGATATTGAGAGATTGTCTTTATGCCCCTTCACTTAGAAGGAATTTAATTTCTGTTTCCATGTTAGTTAAGGATGGTTATTCAGTTTATTTTAATGACAATATTGTTATTAGAAAGAATAAACATTTTATCTGTTCTGGTGCATTAGTTGATAATCTGTATGTCATTAATCCTGTTTCGCCCACAATGTAACTTATGGAAATGAATAATATATCATCTAACTTAAATAAGAGAAATGAACCTTCTTGTATGAACCAAACATATCTTTGGTACTTGCGATTGGGGCATATTAACCTAAGAAGGATTCAAAGACTGGTTGATGATGGACCTTTGAATTTATTGGAAGTGAAGGCACTACCAGTCTGTGAATCCTGCTTAGAAGGTAAAATGACCAGAAGACCTTTAACGGCAAAGGGGTATAGGTCCAAAGATGTGTTGAAATTGGTTCATTCTGATTTGTGTGGACCCATAACTATCCAAGCTAGAGGTGGCTTTGAATATTTTGTCACATTTATTGACGATTATTCAAGGTATGGATATATTTATTTGATGCGCTGTAAGTCTGAGTGCTTTGAAAAATTCAAAGAGTACAAGGCTGAAACGGAGAAACGTCATGGAAAATATATCAAGTCATTACGATCAGATCGTGGTAGCGAGTACCACTTTAGAGAGTTTAGAAATTATTTATCGGAGGCTGGGATTACATCCCAATTGACTACACTTGGAACGCCCCAGCAGAATGGTGTAGCCGAAAGAAAGAATATAACTCTTACGGAGATGGTAAGATCAATGATGAGTTATTCGAATTTACCAGATTCGTTTTGGGGATATGCCTTAGAGACAGCAGCTTATACTTTGAACTTGGTTCCTTCTAAGTCAGTACCTCTTACTCCCACAGAGCTGTGGATTGGGCGTAAGCCTAGTCTGAAATATGTTCAAATTTGGGGTAGTCCAGCACATGTGCTGAATGGGAAAGCAGATAAGTTGGAATCTCGTACAGAAGTATGCTTGTTTGTAGGCTATTCAAGAGGAACGAAAGGAGGTTTATTTTATAGTCCTAAGGATTAGAAGGTCATTGTTAGCAACAATGCCCGATTCTTAGAGGAAGACTATGTGATGAACCATAAACCCACAAGTAGAGTTGTTCTAGAAGAACTGAGAGGTGAGACACCAAGTACTTCAGTACCAACAGTACAAGAGGATGAACCATAATTAACTACACAACGTGTCACAAATGTTATACCACAACCGATAGTGCCTCGCCGTAGTGGAAGGGTTACGATACAACCTGATAGATATATATTCTTGGACGAGTCGTCAGACTTTGTCCTTGAGGAACAAGATTTTGATCCCTGTACCTACAATGAAGCACTCTAAGATAAAAATGTAGAGTCTTGGCAGAAAGCAATGATATCTGAAATAGAATCTATGGATTCCAATCAGGTCTGGAAGCTTGTAGAACCATCCGTTGGTGTAAAAGCCATTGGATGCAAGTGGGTCTATAAAAGAAAAAGAGGATCAGACGGTATTGTTGAAACCTTTAAAGCTCAGCTTGTTGCAAAAGGTTTTACTCAAAGAGAGGGTATCGATTTTTAGGAAACCTTTTCTTAGTAGCCATGCTTAACTATCCGGATTCTTTTATCTATTGCAGCTCATCTCGATTATTAGATTTGCCAAATGGATGTCAAGACAGCTTTCCTTAATGAAAGTCTTGAGGAAGACATCTATATGAAGCAACCAGACAGGTTCATTAAAAAGGGCCAAGAATATCTTGTTTGTAAGGTCAAGAAGTCCATTTATGGACTTAAGCAAGCTTCCAGATCTTGGAACATATGTTTTGATCAGGTGATAAAATCCTATGGATTTTATCAAGGTCTGGATGAATCATGTGTATACAGAAAGTGTGATGGAAATGTGGTGGTGTTCCTAGTACTTTATGTGGATGACATCTTGTTCATTGGAAACAATGTGAAGGTGTTATCTGATGTAAGGGTATGGTTATCCAAACAGTTTGATATGAAGGACTTGGGAGAAGTAGGTCACATCCTTGGGATCAAAGTTCTACGAGATCGCAAGAAAAGGATGTTAGGCTTATCCCAAGCTTCTTATATTGATACTGTACTAACTCGTTTTAGTATGCAAAATTCTAAGAAAGGTTTCTTACCTTTTAGACATAGAATTGCTCTATCAAAGGAGCAGTGTCCGAGGACACCTAAAGAGATAGAGAACATGAAAGCAGTTCCTTACGCTTTAGCACTAGGAAGCTTAATGTATGCAATGCTATGTACGAGACCAGACATCTGCTTTAATGTAACACTACCAAAATATAATAAATTGGCGACGGCATTTTAGCGACAGAATAAATCCGTCGTCAGTAGCGACGGACTGCCGACAACCTGGTGATGACTTTCCGGCTAATCGTGCACCAATTTTTTTTAAGGGTGAACATCCGTCGCCTATCCGTCGGCAAGCCGTCGGTAAAACAGTTACATAATAAAAATCCGTCGGCAAGTAGTCACTCGGTAGTCACTAATTGGCGGGAAAATGTTAAAAAAATTGTAAGAAAATGTTACTAGTTAGCGGAGGAATTGACGACTACTTAGCGACGGATAATCCGTCGACCAGATGATGGGATATTAGCGACGGACATACAGTTCATCGCTAAGTGGTTGAATTTTTTTTAAAAAATTACGTGAGATTAACGACTATGTAGCGACGAACATTCTGTCAACCATACGACATTTCACGGAGGAGTAGCGATGGATTTTATCCGTCGCTAAGTCAAAAGCCTAACTTAAGTTGAACCGACGGAAGGAAAATTTCATTTCACCCAATTTTTTCCCTCTCCTTTCTCTCTCCCTTGGACGCGTACGATCGAGGTAACTCTCTCTCTCTCTTGGGCGACGGTAGGGGGTAGAGGGGAGCCGACGGTGGTAGGAGGGGGTGGACAGCGGGGGGTGCCGGCCGCGGGGGGGCTGGCTGCGGGGGTGGGGGGGTGGGGGTCGCCGCGGGGGGTACTGGCGGTGGTGGGGGTCGCCACGGGGGGTGCTGGCGGTGGTGGGGTGTGGGTGGTAGGAGGGGGTGGGCAGTGGGGGGGCTGGCCGCGTGGAGGCTTACACCGGGGGGGTTGGGGGTGGGCTGCCGGGGGGGAGGGGGGCTGGCCGGAGGGGGGTTGGGGGGGCTGGCCGTGGGGAGGCTGGCCCCGGGAGGGTTGGGGGTGGGCTACGGGGGGGCCGGGGGGGGGGTGGCTGGCCGTGGGGGTGGAGGTGGGTAGGGGTGGTAGAGGGTTGGGGGTGGTAGAGGGTTGGGGGTGGGTTGCTGTCACGACCCGGTCCCAATTTCTTGGGTCAAATCGGATTATACCCAGCCTGCACTGTCGTTGAGACGGTGGCAGTAAGCTGTATCAAGCAGTGAAATACATGCAGATAAAATTCTAACGAAATATAAAAACATTTTATTCAATTTGAAAAGCCTGAAATACAACAAACATTAATACAACATTCAATTATTACACTTGTTTCCAAAAGAAAAATAAATACTAATCCAGCTCTTAAGATTTTGGGGTTCCAAGTTCTGCGGGACCAGAGTTAGACATCAGATCCTCGACGACGCAATCACCTAAAAATGTTGGTCTTCAGTCAGGAGGGAGCAAAGTACAATTCATAATAATCCAACAATTGAAATAATAATAGAGTTATGCACCTTTAAACAATTTTAAATAAATAGTTCTCCAGCAGTTAAAATATTGTGATGTGAATAGGCAATGAATATGATCGGATTGGGTTGTACAGTTGTATCCTATTGATACGATATGGCTTATCCCGTATGTATGAGGGGTAAGCTAACACAGTCAGTATACTACTTTGGATGTGGTCATACTCATTACACTACTCTCCCAGTACCCAACAGTCAATCAGTCAATACTCTCAGAGAGAGTTCCGTGTTGCATCGTGGTTTAAACTTGCAATAAAACGATTACTAAATAATTGGTAAACTAACACAAATTGTACTTGCCTTGGTTTGACTGGATTGGGGAATGTCTCCGAGATTGGAATCAAACTTGTCCTCGAAATCCTACAATCGAGAAGTCTGCCTTAGATTTCCAAAGTTTCCATGCTATATGTGTTAGTTACAATCTCTAAATTTGTCCTAGTCGATTTTTAATCTTTATTATACTATCACAAGCAAAAACTCGATTTTCTGGTGCTTTACATTTAATTATGAAGGAAAAATCACTTTATATTTAATTTCGGGAAAATTTTGTATTTATTGGTTTATTGGCGAAACTTGGTATTTTATAATTTATATAATAAAACTACATTCTTTTTTTTCCTTTAAAATGAGAAAAGCATGAATTAAATATTACAAACTTGAAATTGTAATGTGATGAAACATTATTATTTTCTTTTTGTAAAGTAAATAATTTATTATATTTTATTACGCATTCACGACAGAATATTAGCCAGAAAACAAAATAAAATAATACTAAACTATTACAAATTGCACACAACAGAAGTAAATGGGCTTATGCCCTTACAGACCATTTTACATGAATTTAAATAAGAAGAAAAATATTTGTTAGTCTCTAAAAATTATCCTACAAATTAATCACAAAATAAAAACTAGTAAGTAAATTAATTAAATTAATTTCGAGTCTCAGACTTTGGTCCAATCGTCAAAATAGCTAATGCCTCAACGTCCGGAAACCCCGGTTTTGTTTGCATTTAGCTAGGGCCCATGGACCAGTACGGTCGTTGCCCAAAAATCCAATTTATAAATATTTTCGAAAACTGATTTGAAATCCATTTGTATAATTTTTATAAAAATTTGGACAGCACCTCCTCTATATTTGGGATAAACCAAAACTGGGAAAATGTGTCACAATCACCAATATAAGTCCCATACCCGGGAAACCCATATATATATATAAATTATATTCCCAAAATATTTTCGAAACGAATACCACAACATAAATAACCAGAAAACTATTATTCGGAAAATCCGAATTTAAATCCACGGAACCAACCAAAACCAACAGAACACAAAAAATCTACCGAAACTATTCCGAAACCGACAGAACGTTTTTGAAAGATTTCGAAAAGTCCAAAAATGCCATGTCTAAGAATTACCGATTTCCCGGGAGAAATCGGGGACCAAATCTCATCATAGACTATGAAAAATGGAAACGGGGAAACGGAATTATACCTTGGGTTGCTCGGCTAGAGCTCTCAGGTGTATAAATAGGAAAAGAAGGCGAATCTCGCAAACTCGAAACAAATCAGAACACGCGGACAGCGGGATCGGAAACACGGGTAACCACGGACAGCAGGTTGGGGCACGTAACTCGGGTCTCTGGACCGAGTGGCAAAGGGGATCGGGGCTTGGGGTCGCGCGCGGGTCAGCGGGCTGGGCGCTCGGGCGGAGGGGCGCTGGAGGGGTGCGCCGGAGCTCGGGGTCGGCCTGGGTGGCCGCGGGTCGCCGGGACAGCAGCGACGGGAGTTGATGCGCAGGGGGCGGGGCTCGGTCGGCGGGGTGGCGCCGCACAGGGGGTCGCCGGAGAAGCTCCGATTGGCTGCGAATTTTGGGGCCCAGGATTTTGGGGAAATTTCTAAGGATTTGAGGAGGGATAATGGAGATGGTAATGGAGGGGGTTTAAATAGGGAGAGGGGAAGAGAGGTTACGGGAGAGGAAGAGGAGGGACGCGGCCGTTTGGCCGTTCGGGAAGCCGAGGGGTCGGCCGAGAGGCTCAGCCATTTAAGAAGGAAAAGAACAGCTTCTCCTTAACTAATAGTTAAAGAGAATTGAGAGAGAGAAAGAGAGTAAATATGATAGTTAATAAAAAGTCTGCTGAATGAAGTAAATGAAAAGAGTTTTAATTCCAATTTTTGTTTTAAAGGAAAATAATATTTTCTTTATAATAAACACCCAAAAGATTTGTTTCGGAAAAATCTAAATTGAGTTTCGAAAAAATGGATCTGAAACGGGTTCGGGACAGGTCTGGTCCAACTCAAAATCCACGTTGTTTATTTTTGAAAAGAATTTTTCTATTAACTAATATTAATAATAATTTGAAAAACTAACTGGCAAACACACATTAATAAAATTAAAAAAAAAATATAACTGGAAAATTGCGGGTTTCACAACCTTCCCTTCTTAGAAAATTTTGTCCTCAAAATTTAAAGGTAGGGTCAGGGGTACAATCATGCAATCATGCCTCAAACAGTCTGAGTATTATTTTTCAATATCTTCATGTCTAACTAGACTTAAATGTCATATATCAATCTTACATTCTTCCCTTCTTAGGAATAAAGTCATTCTCCATGATTATGAGTTCTCGTTTCCATTCCTGAATTGCCAATCACCTTAAAAAATTTGTCTTCCACATTTTCACATATCATCTATCTTGCAATATAGTATGTACTTCTTTCAGTTTTCTAACATGTTCAAATTTTTAACTCTATGACTATGTCTTGTCTTACTACTTCAGTATCAAGCCTCGGTACCTAATATCATATTTAAAATCCAACACTCCTATTTGTCATGATCTGTAAAGTTTTATCATTTCTTACTCATGAGTGATCACCCTTGTGAGTTTAGACTAACATGTATATATCTTGCTTTCAATTCTTTATTTATATATTTGATCCCGAACTCTAATAAAATTTTATTTATCATGATTAAGCTCAAATCCTTCATTTTGCTTTTATTATATCACTTCGACTTATTACATATTTCAACCAATCTTTCCATTGTCATCCTTGCATTCATACAATTGTCATCCTTGCATAGTTATACCTTTAAAAAATTTTTTTTGATCATCCGATTTATCATGCGTCTTCCTAAAATGTATCCTCATGCTTATCATTTAACCACCTCTATCCTAAATATCAATTTGCTTTGATATTAACATCATTAATTATCTCTTTCTTAATGTAAATTTAAATCACATATATTCATATTCTTCTCATTTTTATTCATAACTCGTGTACTATAGAAATCCATGCTATAAACTATTCTAGGTTTACATCATTAGACAGAATCAGATTCAAGGCGTGATTGCTAGGTATAAAGATAAATATCAGCATGTTTTAAAATCATCTGTGATAGAGTTAGAATATTTGTTGTGATCAAAAATCATTTTAGACATGAGTAAAATCGAGGTATAAATTATATAATCATAAGATAGAAAATTTTAAATGAGATCATAAAAAATAGAAAGGTCATAAAATACGACATTAATCAAAAGAATTTTTTTTTCAAAATGAGGGATAATTTTCAATTCAAACTGGTATGAGGTATAGGAGTTTATGACTCAAGTTGTACGATTTTAAGATAGTGAGGGTGATTTAAAATAGCCATGACAAGAATATAATCCGATAGAATATTTTTGGAAGTGGAAGCAAATGCTAGAATACAAATCCTCAGAATGATTAGAGATAACGTCTCATTAATATTCGAAAACCACTATTTTCAAGTCACTTTGTTTTAAATGCATGCCTCGCCAGTGTGCACCTGACTGCAATAAATTTTTGACTCCATAACTTGAATAATTTAGTTTATCGAGTAATCATCCAAATTATCCATTTTATGGCTAAGCAAACATAGAACAAAGTCTCAATAATATTTGGAAACCTAACGATTACCTGTCATTATTTCAACTTAGAGTTTATGCCTCGCTAGTGCACAACTAGCTTGCAGTTTTCCATAATTCAGATAAATGACTATTACGTAAATGTGCGGAGTCATGTTAGGTTGCTAAATATTTCCTCAGCTTTGTCCATGTGAATTTCAGAGAAATTTCAAAAATTCAAACGAGTTTAAAGTTCTAAACAGGATAGAAAATGTAGATGACTGTTCTTCTGAGATTAATGGATTTATCAAAATATGTGTTTGAGATTTAAGAGACTGGGGCTAAAATCAAGAGGAGTATCTGTTCTCCGATTTTCTTTTCCAAAGATGAAACGATCAACCTTGATTTGAATAATTGAGTCAAACACTAGATAAGATACAAGCATCACAGATTCGGATTAAGTAAGAAAAACCAATGAAAATATTCCTGACAAATCACTCAGGGAATACAAAAAATTATTTTGAGAAGAATAATTCCATAACTAAGGAAAGTTGGAAATTTGAGAGAAAATAAGTTTCATTGATTCAAGGAAATCAAATTGAAATTGTCTAGTAATGCCAAGAAATTAAATAGCTTTGGGACAGCTCAAAATTTCCATTCAATAATAGAATGGATTCAAAATGTGATTAATTTTCTGACCGTTCCAGCTTCATGGTATTCAATCATAGAAGCTTTTTAGGCCTTTGATTTGATCAAAAAAAATTGCATAGAGAGAGTAGGGTTTCTAGATGAATGGAGGAAGTCAACAGATGATAATATTCTCGGTCTTTGGAATAACTCAGGAGATAACAATCAATATTAAAATTGAAAATAACCCCTTTAAGGGAATCATGAACTAAACTAATTATTCTGGTAATAATTGACCTTGAGGTTTAAATGATCTCAGAAGAATTTTGATTCAGGATTGATTCCGAGAAAGTTAGTCAATTGGAAAGGAGATCAAGGCAAAAGGTTGGATAATGGTTGTAGATATATATATATATATATATATATATATATATATATATTGGGTAGATAAGAATTTATCAGGGTTGCTAAGAGAATTCGAAATTCTACATAGCGAACGAATCAAGATTTCAATTAAAGGTAGAGAAGTAATGAAGAATTCGAAATTTAGGTTTGATAAAGAAGAAGAAGACCAAAGAATTCAATATTATTCCAAAAAGAATATGAATCCTAAGGTATACTAGAACCTGAAAATTATGGTAGGAAAATAATCTCGAAAGTCATGAGACACTCAAAGGTACAATCAGCCTAATCTAGATAAGGTTTAGGTACAAACACAAACAAGGTATCCTACGAATCTATAAGCAGGCAAAAATATATATTTAAGTAAATAATTTTCGGCCCTATAATGTAACATGGGGTATATCATCTAAGTGTTCTAGTTGTTTCTAAAGTCTATTTTTCTAAAGTCTCAACTATCCCTAGGTCAAGTTACAGAACTGCGCGATGGTCTAGACTAAGTTGACTAGACCAATTTACAGATCTGACCTGCATGGGCCACCACTAAAAACATGTCACGACCCGGTCCCAATTTTTTGGGTCGAATCGGATCATGCCCAGCCTGCACCGTTGTTGAGACGGCGGCAGTTAGCTGTATCAAGCAGTGAAACACATGCAGATAAAATTCTAACGAAATATAAAAACATTTTATTCAATTTGAAAAGCGTAAAATACAACAAACATTAATACAGCATTCAATTATTACACTTGTTTCCAAAAGAAAAATAAATACTAATCCAGCTCTTAAGATTCTGGGGTTCCAAGTTCTGCGGGACCACAGTTAGACATCAGATCCTCGACGACGCAATCACCTAAAAATGTTGGTCTCCAGTCAGGAGGAAGCAAAGTACAATTCATGATAATCCAACAATTGAAATAATAATAGAGTTATGCACTTTTAAACTATTTGAAATAAATAGTTCTCCAGCAGTTAAAACATTGTGATGTAAATAGGCAATGAATATGACCGGATTGGGTTGTACAGTTATATCCTATTGATACGATATGGCTTATCCCCGTGTGTATGAGGGGTAAGCTAACACAGTCAGTATACTACTTTGGATGTGGTCTTACTCATTACACTACTCCCCTAGTACCCAACAGTCAATCAGTTAATGCTCTCAGAGAGAGTTCCGTATTGCATCATGGTTTAAACTTGCAATAAAACGATTACTAAATAATTGGTAAACTAACACAAATTGTACTTGCCTTGGTCCTAAACATAGCATTTTTTGCAACCAAATTTGAGTGCGATATCTTTGTATTTCCTTGATGAATTTTAGGGCTCAAAATGTGGACCTCAGATTTGCAACAAAGGAGGATCTATTGTGGCTGCAGAAGGTTAGAAAAGATACTAACAATTTTGATAAATAGTCATATCTCGTGGTTGTTTGATGTTTAATTCTTTTTTACGATTTTGTTTGAAAGTTTTTGAAGGTGCACGTTGTGGACAATTTTGAAGTTGATGTCGACAGTGTTTGAGGGCACCCGTTGAAAGTTGAAGCCAAAGGAAGCTAATAACAGTTTTAAATAGATGCCATAGATGTAAAGTATGTTAAGAAATATAGGTTTGTCCTTTTGACCTACGTGTTGACAGTTTTGATGGGATGTCAACAATTTTGTGTTGGTGAAGCAAAAGGAATGTTTTGAGGCCTAGCACCCAAAAAAGAAAACATTAAAAGATGTATCTACATATATTTGGATGTATTTTGAAATGTAATTAAAATGGTGATATTTGGAATGAGATATTTTGAATGAAATGTTTCAAATGTTAGTTAAATTTTATAGTTTATGTTGTCTCTTGTTTGGAAATTAGTATTTATTATTGCTTTTTATAACGCAGTGAGTTATAAGTTTTGACAGGTTATATATATATATATATATATATATATATATATTTATATATATATATATATATATTATATATATATATATATATATATATATATATATATATATATATATATATATATATATATATATAAAAATATATATAATATATATATATATATATATTTTGACAGGTTATATAAGTTTTGACAGGTTATATATATATATATATATTATATATATATATATATATATATATATATATATATATATATTTATATATATATATATATATATATATATATATATATATATCTATATATATATATATATATGTATATATATATATATAAAAAAAAATCTATATATATATATATATATATATATATCTATATAATATTATATAATATAGATATATATATATATATATATATATATATATTATATCTTTTATATAGATATATATAAATAAAATATATTTATATATATATATAAATATATATATATATATATATATAATATATATATATCTATAGATATATATATATATATATATTATATATATATATATGTGTTGTGTGTGTGTGTGTGTGTGTGTTGTGGTGTGTGTAAGACCAGAACATGTTAATATCCTATTTATAATGCTTCTAAATAGTATGTTTAATAATGACAAATTTTATATCGCTTAGAAATTTAGTGTTTATATAATTGTATTATTTATAACATTTTCAAAAATAAGTGTCATATAGAAATATCATTTATAACGGTTTTAGTAAACATTTATAACACTGGTTTTCATGACAGTTGCGAGCTTACAAAAAACGTTATAAAATGTCATTTGTGATGGTTTTTACCCGTCATAAAAATGTATTTTTCTTGTAGTAAAATAAGGACAGGGGTTGTAACCCTTCTCCTGAACAGAACTTAGTCTCCAATCATTTACCGGCAAAAGTTAGGCGTAAAAAACGATGTACTGAAATAAACAAATTCGGACACTGTCTAGACAAAACGAGACTAAACTGGACTTCATACAACAATCACGGCCAAGCAATGAGTACGACTTTATACATTAGCTAACTAGGGTTATCACAATCATAATTACTAACATAGGCACTTTTGAGAAATTTGATCCAGTTACCTGCCCTGCAGACTACCCAACTTATCCAGGCTAAAAAGAATAGAAAGTAATGGTGGATACATCGCCCGGGAGACAAATGTATCCTAATATCTAATAGTGGGTACAGCACCCAGGAGACAAATGTACCCTAACACATATAATAGTGGGTACATCGTCCGGGAGACAAATATACCCTAAGTGTAGGTGCATAGAGGTACATCGCCCGGGAGACAAATGTATTCTATAGACATATAAAAGGTGCAACACTCGACGATGCGCTGGAAGTGTGCTCATCATGACAAATAGCTCCAAATCCATCATATAAGGGCCGGAACAAAGGGCTTGCAGGCAACCGAAAAATTCTCCCCTCCCAATGCATCTAGGTAATCAAGTTAGTTGTTTAGTCCTTAACATTTTCTTGCTGGATTCTGGGTGTGACATTCCGTATAATCCATCCTAGACATGATATGCAAGACTGGACAATACAATAAAGTGCACTATAACAAGCCACAACAAAATATAATAAGCTGAAAGCTAGGAGTGTGCTACGATGAGCTACTATAAAGAAATAGAGAGTACGCCATGACAAGCCACTATTATGTAAGCAAGGAAAGAGGCATGTAACATGAGTGCGCCACGACGGGCTACTATCTAGTAAGCAAAGAAGGTATGGCAATAATTATCATAGCTTGTAAGAAAGAATCGATAAGAAAGACATATCATGGCATGTGAGAAAGAATAAATAAAAGTAAGTACATGACATAGAATAATAATTGAATATATGCTAATGTCAAGTGTATATAGGGTGTACATTCATTCTCTAATACAAGGTCATCTAATCATGTTAGGAATGTGGACACTCACAAAAAAGAAGAAGAAATGCTGTCTTTTGTTATTGGCGCAAGGTACCACAAATCGAGTACGCCTGAGAGATCCTGCACTGAGGATCCCCGAGTACAAAAAGAATTCTGGGGAATGGGACGATGGAGATCGAGCGGCAGTTGCTCCTTTACACAGTTGACACTCCGATTTACAAAAGTGGGAGAAAACTAAGAAAATTGCTAACTCTCGGCCCACTGGCAAGAAGGGCAACAATTTGGCTCTTGAAATCCTCTCCGTTCTGTGTCATTTTGAAGAGGTATGAGACCCCTATTTATAGTAGTTTTGCACTGAAACAGTTATTATGCGCCCACAGGGGAAAATACACTGATTTTCCATGTCGGCGCATAGACTTACTTTAGGCGCATAAGGTGTAGGTGCATGAAGGCTGCATAATCGTGGGTTGATCGTGGGGTTGACGTGGCCGCATGCTTCGATGCACGATTGCTCGTGGAGACAGACGTGGCCGCATGCTTCAGGACACGACTGATCGTTGATGTTGACTGAGTCGTAGGGATCTGCTGCCTTGGGCGCATAGTATGGGAGCAAGTTTATGCGCCCACACTAGGGTGCATGTTTGATCTGCATGAAAATAATGTGGGCGCATAGCCTCTCTTCGATCATGTGGGTGCATAGCCTCCCTTTGGTTATGTGGGCGCATAGCCTCCTTTGGTTATGTGGGCACATAGTATTCTTTTTCATGTGTGGTACATATTCTTGTATTTTTCATGCTTCTACAAGGAATTCATTACAATCGAAGAAAATATCAAAAAATGGACAAAAACGGACAGAAACGGGCAAAAACAGCCTAACCAGATCATCCGGCAGATTACTGCGGATTACCGACAGATTTTTCGAAGTGTCACAGCAAGTTTTGTGGAGAAAGTTCTTCCGACAGATTTTTGCAGATTTTTGACGGATTTTCCAAACTGTAACAGAAAATTGATAAACTATTTTCGGACATAAAAACTTCGTTTTAAATCAAAATTCGGATTTTTAAAAGTCAAAATCGTATGAAATTTAATTCCCTACAACATGAGAGTATTAGTTTTCACAAATTCAAAGATTTGATAGATCAATACCTCAAAATACTCCTTAAATAGGTTCTCGAGAAACCAAAACGAGTTTCAATTTCCACCAAACTCAAAATCAATATATACAAGCTAGGTGAGGGACTCATATATGCATATGTGACCAAGATCCATGATGGTAACAATAGTATCACTCTCGATACCGAGTTTTCTTCTAAGTCAATATTGGATTTTAACAGAAAATAAAAATCTTGTTCTAACCAAATTAAGAAACATGCATATAGGCGAGAATCACAAGGAAAATGTTTTTAAGAAAATAAGTTTAGAAAACTTCTAAGCATTTAATACCAAAGAAAACAAAAATGACAACAAAACAATATGGTTCAAGAATTTGGCAATATGTACTTTCCTAGGTTAAGCTCCAAAACTAATCTTCCACTCCACCACCGAGAGGGGTACAAAACCATACTCTAGGCCTCAATGCCAAGCTTTCCTAAGCTTGAGGAAGAGGAATGAAAGAGAAGAGGAATGGAGGAAAGAATAAAAAGAGGGAGGAGAGAGAAAGTGAGAGGGTATATATAGAAGGAGGAATTAATCGTGACCGCCGGATTGTGATCCATGTCACAATCTTGATCAATCCTAGTCATACAAAGAAACCAAGTATCCATTGGATAATAGGATGCATCTATACTATTCACAAAAATATCTAAATACTATTCATCAAAATATCCAAAATATTATTCACGAAAATATCGAAAATACTATTCATAAAAATATTTAAAATCAAAAATATCTAAAATATGGAAAATTTATCCGGGTGGTATGCCGTCGGTATACACCGGTATACTGGTGGTATATCGGTCAAGGAAAAAATCTATAAGTCGAAAAAAATTTAAAGCGTTCCAAAAGCAAAGAAAATACGAAACACGGTACAAAAATACATATCCGTATATAAATACCGATACTGTGAGACGAGTCTCACTCTAGGTGGTTGGGAACTCGCCGTGGTGGAGGCTAAGAAGGGATAGCTCCTGATGGCCCATCCGGGAGTCAGAGGTTGTGACAGTTCCGATGATCTATAGAGGAGACGACACCGGAAAAGTGCTCAGCTCAGGGTGTACACCTGGTTATGGGATCGATCGTTGGAGTAGGAAAGGAAGCAGCACTCGAGGAGGCGGTGACTCTGATGCAGGGTCACCGAATCAGGACGCGGACACGGTGGTGGCGGATATGGACTCCTCGTTGACTAGGGAGGTAGGGTCGAGGGACGTATTGCAGTGCTTAGTACTAAAGCACCACTGGAATAGAAAACACATAGGGAAGGCTCTAGTACAGAGCGACAGCACCGGTAGAGCCAGGAAGAGCACTGGTTGTCGGAAGGTTGAGCAATGATGCACAGTTGCTCGAGGTAGAGATCGAAGCAATAGCCTACTCCCAAACGTATCCGGTAGTGTCGAGATACGATAATCAACCCGTATATAGCAGCAACTAGGTTTAGGTTGCGTCGTGTCCTGTGGACACAAGGAGGGCAGGATTGAGATATAGAATATATTGGAGTGTCCGTGTCCTCGTGGTCGGACCTGGGGACAAGAAGGAGGAATGTATAAATTTCTGGATTTTTGGGGAACGTGTCGTGTCAGACACGAAAAGTAGTTATAATAGCTAGAGAAACTAATAAAATGGGATGGACACATCAACACGTCTTGACATAGAAATCATGGCTAGATAGGTGATTTAGGAATGATTAGGCTAATGGAGATTAGGGGTATTTATAATGCTATTAAGCACATGGCCTCCAATGAATATACCTAGAATATTCTAGGAATATTCCAAAAAATATTCTAGATTCCAAGGAATATTCTCTAGGATTAATTAGCACTAAGTAGGATTAATTAAGGAGGACCTGAAAGGCTTCCTCACTAATCCACATGGCTACTGATGGAATTCTATGAAATTACCAAACAAAGCCATCCTACAATCATATTTACAACTACGCCATTCCCTAATTAGGAACTTCTAGGAAATTACCTATGGTTGCTATCCCACTATAACTATTTATGATTTTGCCATTCCTTATTCATAATCACCTAAAATAATAACTATAAAAAATAATCACCAATAACATAGTAATTAGAAAATAGGAATTTGGGAAAATAATAATTGGAATTTTTAGAAGTAATTAGAATTTTGAAAATCAGGGGGACACATATCTACCTACCTTAGAAAACTTTCGTCCTAGAAATTTTAAATAGCACGACTAAGAATAATTATCAAACTAGTTTACTCATGCTAGAATCGAGATAATTTGGCACGATAAGAAATATAGTTAAAATGGTATAGTCACGGTCAAAATCTAGGTATGGTACAGGATAGAAAAACACTTAGGCATGATTAACTATTGGGAATATCAAAATTATGATCATCTAGATACGATCAAGAAAATTATTTAGCTATGATCAAAATTATTAAATATGGAATCTAAGTTATCTAGGTGGGGTCTTTAATTTCTAATAGAATAGAAAGATACATTTATTGAGACCAAATGAAGAGTACAATGCAAAAAGGAAAGAAATTATAAGAGATTTTCTCACACTACTACAAGAAGATCAAACCAAATATTGTTCTAAAAGACATACTCCTCAGTCAAACTTCTATTTTCAAATCCATTCTGTAACAGAATTTAGCACATCTACTCTACTGCTGGTCCTGGACTTTCTCTTGAAGATAATCCCTGACTCAATGCTCCATAGATCTACAACAAAAATATTGCTTGGCTCTCTTTCTACAATCCTTCCACCTGTGTCCTAGCCTCTTGCAGTAGTTGCAAGTAATCTGATGTTGCTTCTGCTGCTAGACAGGGGCTTGCCCTTGGAAGATCTCCTACTAAGGTAGGACTTGATCTTAGAAAGACTTCTGCTGACTATGGTGGCACTTCGATGGTCCAGGATTATGATCACAATCTTTCTTATGTCTAGGCTCCATGTCTATATGAACCCCTTGTGCTAAACTCAGTATCTCCTTATAGGTGCGAGCTTTGCTGGTGGTGATAGCTAGGTGAATCTCTTGGGTTAAACCTTTATTGAACCTACGAGCCTGGTCTTTAGGGGTATGGGCCATGTACTCTGCAAAGTGGCTCAGTCTGCTAAATTCTATAGTATACTCATCGACTATGAGACAACCTTGCTCTAGCCACTCGAACTAACTCATCTCAAGAGCCTCTCGAGTAACCTAA
Source organism: Iris pallida (assembly GCA_029216955.1). Classification (NCBI taxonomy): domain Eukaryota; kingdom Viridiplantae; phylum Streptophyta; class Magnoliopsida; order Asparagales; family Iridaceae; genus Iris; species Iris pallida. The sequence goes on from JANAVB010035018.1 coordinate 14,557,615, forward strand.
AAAAAACTTCTTCTTGAATTACTTTTTGAAGTCATCCAAATGAAGTCCTAGAGCTGAGAGTCGAGGCTCATCCCGATACTAAGTGTAGGCTATGTCAAATAATTGTATGCTAGCAGCATCAATCTTAAGGTCGTCGAGTACTCGAATGCTCTTTATGAGACACTCTATATTTTATATCCACTCATCGGCGTAGAGAATGTCCGCGGTATCATAGAAGTCTAAAGGTCCAAGGGTTTTTAAGTCTCTAGCGGTCCTTTGCCTCATCGATGGCACCTCCTTTGCGCAAAGTGCATCCGCGATAGTAATTTAGAAGGTCTGGCTTGTTCTTTCTAGGAGTTGATGATCCCTTGGAAAATATTAAGTAATTGGGCACCATCCAAGGTGATAGTCAGGGTAACGGGGGGAGGCAGAAACTCAGGGGCTTCGGATGCAGTTCGCTCAACTTCTCCAGGTGGGCCTCCTACGGTGTTCCTAGTCTGTACTGTCTTTGGAAGGAAAGAAGAAGATATAATTATTTTATAAGCAATGTTGGTCAGAAGTGATTAAATAGTGATCAAAAAGATTATACAATAACAAAATGGCCTAAGTTGTGATTGAGCATTCCTATCTTGCAAGCTCTTAATAGTACTCTAGTGCTATGCACCATTGGATGGACCTGTACGGGCCTCCATAAAAATGTGTCACGTCCTGCACCTGTACTATCGAATGTGGGTTGTGATTGCGACCAGCCTACGTCTCAGAACTGATGTTTGTGAGCTGTCTAGACCTTAATAATTGTCAAATGATCATAATATTAGTCCTTGGCTCAATCACAGAACTAATAAAATAAAAAAAACCAGCACACACTCAAACAATAACCGGTCTTCTATCTGATATTGACTACATCATGCATATCAAATTTTCGGAGACAAATCCCATAATTATGATCACTATATCCATATAATACATTAAATACAATTTTAATACATCCAGCTTTTATTCTAAACTTCAAAGTCATCCAAATGTAGTCCTACGATCCACGTGCTATCTTCATGACCTAATATATCAAATATCTAGTCAGGATGGGAGCAAAGTATATTTAAATAACATGTCACACTATACAAAATAAAGCATAAAAATAAATATAGAAAATGAACGAGACAATGCAACACAGAATGCTATCATAACCATGAAAACTGCAACATGAGCAACTATCACTACAAGAAAAATACCTTATTATAACACTTGCAAAAATGTAATTATAACAGTTTATATATAAACGTTACAAAGTTTCAAGAAAACCCTTTAATATGACTGTTTAGAAGAGATTTTGGTCTATTATAACGCCTTTTACATATAGGCGTTATATATTGTTAACATTTTTTTACATAAGCGTAAATCAAATGTAGAAAAGAATTTTTTGCAACCCACAGCCTGCTCACTTTTCTACTTTTTCCCGATGAAAAAAGAAACCCGTGCTCACGTTTCTCTTTTCCCCCATAAAAAACCCTCTTCTTCCTCCTCCTTCACCTCCTCTTCTACCGCTTCAAAGATTTTCTCCTCTCTTCCTCGATAACCTCTCTCAGCCTCCATCGAAAGAAGAAGGAAGTCGTCGTTCCCAATAGGTACATAATAATCCTTCCGATATATAGGGTTTTTCGATCTACCTAGATCTGGCCCATCTCCGTTCTTTCCTTCTAGATCTAGGGTTTCCTTCTTCTTTTAGTGGAGGCGACCGTCGTTGATCCCTCCTCCGCCCCTTACGCGGCTGATGCCTCCTCCGTCCGTACACCGTCAACGCCAATTAGAGAGTGACTTCTTCTTTTAGCTTTTATTGTTTAGTTGTGCATGTCAGACCTCTGATTGGTTCTAGGGGTTCTGGGGGGGCGTTCGCCCATGTCCACATCAGTGCCTGGGAGCCGTTGTCGCTCCTCTGCATCAAGGACACTCCCACTGTAAGTTCACTATTCGACAAAATGCTTGAATGGATTATTGTTTTGTTATTTACTCTTTGTCTAGGTATTAATATTTTGGGTATTAATTCAAGTTTTATTGCAAATTTAGGGTTTCGGTTCGGTTGTGCAGTCACTAAAGCTAAAAATTTGGTTAAAACTAAAGCTAAAAGATTTGTGTCAGTTTTTCTTAAGTCACTAAAGATGAAAGATTTGGTTGAAATTATTCTATAAATTGTATATTATGTAGGTTTTGTTAAACGGACATGAACTTGACACAATATAAACACGCATAGTGTCCAACACAGTGTGGCATGGACATGGAAATAACATTTGGTCCATGTTTCCTTATAAATAATAGGTTTCTTGTTGGCAAATTAGTATTGTAATTGATAATTTTACTTTTTTAGATTGGGAGTCTCGGTGGGTTTTATTCAAGATATTTAGGGCATATTATTATATTGGCAATGTTTTTCATATTTTTAGAGCTTTAATGCTTGATTGATGTCTTCAGCAAATTTTCATGACTTCTTAAAATTATACAATCTCTCATGCTAAAATGTCATTTGATTCATATCTATGTAGGGGTATGTCCTTTGTAACTGCATTTTGGTAGGAAGCTTGCTCAACATGCTTATATTTTAGTCATGTGCTTGAATGAAAATTGTATAATTAACTGGGCTAATATCATCGCCTTTCTATCATGAAGTTAAAAAATATAACTTATTGGTTTCTTCCTTACTTTATCTGCAATAATAATAATTGTAACTTATAATACAGTTTCTGACCATGTCATGGCTTAATTAATTAAAATTTGTAGTCAAACTATTCTGAAGTTTCAACTATAGTATTTCCATCCTTGGTGCTTACCTCTTTAAATTCAAATATGCATCATGAAATCTATGTATGTAAAAATCTACTCCAAGAATATTCTCAGAAGATGAATTATGCGATGTCATTCTATATATGCTAGAAACATTCCTCTGGACCAAACCATTTTACTTGTACTATCAATATTAGCAGGATCCAATACATTGGTATATATTATCGCCAAAACCAAGAAAGAAGTAGAGATAAAAGTACGTAGCAAGGATTGCCCTTTTTTACTACCTTCTTTGACGTATTCTTTTTTATTTGATGCAAGTATTTTTATAATTACGGCATAATCATAGAAATTATACAGAATCATTGTAAGCACCCTAATTTTTGGAAGTTATTTTTTATTTATGTTAAATGATTTTTATTTATTAAATTATATTTTATTTTTAATTATGACTATAGACGTACTTTTTCGTAGCTTTGATTTTTGGAGTACAAGAAATGCCAATCTTTCAAAATATCCTTCATGAGTTTTGACGTACACAAGTCCACCTTCAATCTGATATATCATATCCCATCCAAACTTATCCCCAAATATTCTTTTGACTTAGCACAATTTCGGGTCAATTTAGGCTATTTGACCGTTTACTGTAATTCTAGACCTAACTTTTAACTTGAGTTCGGAACTTGACATCGATCAAAACCATTTGACCCAATATATAGTTTTGACACATTTTGAGCCTATGACACACATGCCTATGGTGTGCCACTCAATTGAGTTCTATGTGCTATTTATTTGCGAATGGCACAAGAGACACATTGGTTGGCATTTTGGTTCGATATGACTAGCAAATATGTTTGGATCCTAACCTAGCCAACCTCACTTGGTATAGCCAAGTTAGGTTGCCATGACTTAGTAAAATTATTATAAAATTTTGGGATGTTATACAGCCAAATAGGTTTAAATATAATTTTGTATATATATGATTATATTTATAATAGCCATATATATATATATATATATATATATATATATCTATATATATATATATATATATATATATATATATATATATATATATATATATATATGGCTTTAGTCATGTTTAAGTTTTGAGGTGCATGACGACTAGGATTATGGCATGGAGAGTGTAGTTGTGTGCTCTGACTAGTTACAAGTCACAGTTGTAACTTGACCCCTATAATTAGTAGTTATTAAGAATTTTGATTTTTAGGAAACCGGTTGTACCAATCTAGTCCGGAATTGACCAGATCTAAACCCAAACCTATGTAGCCAGGTAGTGCTTTCAGAGATGTCTGTGTCGATATATATTTTATGTATATATTTTGTACTTTATTTTATTGGTCTAATAAATATTTTTAATAAATAATTGTTATATATATAATATCGATGCTATTTTATATTAAATGGATACTATTCTGGAAAACTTTCCCTGGAATATTACTATATTTGTATTATTTTCTAATTAGTGTGTATTTATAATTGAGTATAAACATACATGAATAAGTATTTTATTATTTGCAACTTTATTATAAGTTAAAAATATATATATATATATCAATAGGATTTTGTTATAATAAATATATATAAGAAATGCCCCAACAAAATATATTTTATGATTAATATATATATATATATATATATATATATATATATATATATATATATTATATTTCTTATATATATATATATATATATATATATATATATATATATATATATATATATAAGAAATATATATATATATTTAAATATATATATATATATATATATATATATATATATATATATATATATATATATATTTAAATATATATATATATTTCTTATATATATATATATATATATATATATATATATATATATATATATATATATATATATATATATATATATTAGTATATCTATGTGTGTGTATATATATATAAGAAATGAAAAAATAAGAAGAAAAAAACATTGTTCCCTCACGGGAACAGTGAATCGACCACCCCCCCCGACCCGTACAAAAACAGGGCCTCCCCCCCTCTCTATATATTACTGATTGGAAAAAAAAACCTAAACCCTAACCCCGTGCCATCTCACTGTGTCACGGCCCGCACCCGGATATTCTGGCACAAGTACGTGGGCGACGCCGAGCCTACGCCTCAGTATCGACGGTAGAACGCTGTCAAGTACCCAGCAATTATCTCAACATCTAAATGTTCTACAATAACAATATGTACTCCAATCACATATGACTAAGGCATATATGAATAAGAAAAGATGGTAATAACACTGAATTGATCCAAAGTCTACAATGATCATAAATGACAAGAAAGTATCGGAGACAAATCCGATAACGGAAACCCAACCTAAATAAAGAAATAATGACCCAGGGCTCCAGGAAGACGACTCACGATAAATGGAACATAAAGAACCTGTCTCAACTAGCATCGTCATGTGGTCCAAGTATGTGGGGCATAACAACTCCTAAAAGTGTTGGTTATCCAGTTAGGATTAGAGCGAAGTACAACTCAAATAGCAGTTCTAGTTAATTGACAAGCACTATAAAAATGTAAATAATAATGAAATACTTGATGAACAATTTATAGAGACAATGTATAGACGGAAGAGACACGTGAATATAGTGTAACAGTTGTATGGGGAGAACATGTAAAATATAAAAGCAGACATATATGTAATAAAAGGGAAACACGTCATGCAAGGTACACAACTAACAAGTCTAGAATATCTTTGTCTAAAACCAGTGATTTGAAATACCAAGTTGACATGTGAACGACTAGAGTGTGATATCCGACAAAACATACACATCCGTGTGTGGCCCCTATTATTCCAGTAAGACCATGGGATAGAAAGGGTATGTTCACATGTCTCCTAGGTATTTCCCCGCCCGAATAGTACACATGGATCCAGGTTTCGACATGTATCTCAATAATCCATAGTAGATACATTAGTCCAGTAATTCATTAGTCTAGTAAAGAGTCAATAGGCATGAAACTACGTATCTTAAATCAAGGAATCCATACAATACCAATATGTGTGACCATCATGTTGGAATCAAGATAGAACACTCATATAAACATGCATCACAGGAAATATCAATTCTAAAAATGATTAAAGAATGTACTCGCCTGATATCCTGAGCAACAACTCAGAATCAAAGTCTGAACCGATGTCACAAAGGCCTAATATGAATTTACAGAGTTACTTGGTGTTTTGGAGTAAATAATATACTTAAATACACTAATTATATGCTTCTAGGCCTTTTCTAGGTCATGGTAGACAATCTAGGTTAAAGCTAGTCAAACAAGGTCATACTAGTCTCTATAATCATTACTTCTAATAATATGAATTGTATGTTGTAGGTTATTAAAATATCAAGTTTGTACCTCGTTGTTCGTACATCGAAATCTATGACACACAAACAGAGACAAGGCGATCAACTGTACGGTTAACAATCTTATCTTAGCGATCCACATGGTCATCTTGTCAATTTTAGCGATGTTAGATCATTGGAATCGACTGATCTCAATTTCGATGCACGAATTTCGAAATACGAACATGAAGAGAATTGATTATAAATATTGGTGATAAATAAGGAAAAAATTTACAGACGTCATCGGATGAGGAGACAAACATCACCAACATGTCCAAAATGGTCAAATTAGCTAGGATAGCCTACCCATAAGTCCAATTTGGACACAGGGGCAAAATGGTAATTTTGGAACAAAATGATGTCCGCCGTTGGACCCACCTTGCACCGAAAACATGCCAAGATAAAAGTCTACTAAACTTAGAAAATTATATGTCCACGAGTCCAGAATGACGATACGAACCCAACGGTATATCCGGAATTGGATTCCAATGAGCCGATCTCAAAATGACCCGTTGATTGTGACATTGAGATACGATTTGCACGGAAATGCATGCCGGAGCCAAAGTCCTATAAATTTAGCAAAATATATGTCAACGAGTCCAGAATGATGACACAAATCCAACGGTATATCTAGAATTGGATTCCGATGAGCCGATCTCAAAATGACCCGTTGACCCGGACATGGGGACCCGATTTGCACCGAAATGTGTGCCGGGATCCAAGTCCTCCAAACTCAGCAAATTATATATGAATTCTTGCTAGAACGATTGCACGAGTCCACTGGTAGCATCAGAACTAGAATTCGGAGTTCCGGGTTCAAAATTACGATTTTACAAACGACATCCTATGAAGCTGAAATTTTAATAGCACGAAGGTGGTTATACCTGCTATGTATCAGAGTTGGTGGTTTGTAAACCAGAGCTTCGAAAAGAAAAATAAATCTGTAAAGTTGGTTCTACGAATCTGTCCATAAATAATGTAATTTAAATGGTCAATTTGGTAGCAAGCTTTGATCTATCAAACGATCGAATTAACGGTGTAAACTTTACAGGAGCGAAGGGGTATATACCGCAATTAAGACGGAAGAACTGGATCGACGATACAACTATCAGATTGTCAAGAAAATGTGCGCAAAGTCGCTGTCCCAAAACGTGACTTCTGAGTTCAAAACTCGTGCATCACGACGGGATTTCGTCCAAAATGAACGAATCGACTCTGTCTTGCATCGAGGACGACGGGTACACGGCAGAGGGGATTGTCGGGACTGTACGGGCCTCGTGGTGGTCACGGGAGGCGGTGGGCGACGGTCGTTGTGTTGTGGCAGTGCCTTGCACGTGTGCGTGAGTGCGCTGTTGGCCGTACCTGGCCATGGAGGAGGGGCCACATGGTCGACATAAAAGCGGGTCGCGGGAGGCACAGAGCGCACGGCTCGCACGACGATGGCAACCGGTCGTGGGGCAGGCGGAGATGGTATTGGACGCCAGAAAAATAAGAAGATGGTTCGGCGGTGGCGTACTATCGCGCGGGGAGGAGATGCCATCTCCTTTGCAGCTACTGTTGCTCTAGCAGTAGCAATGTAGAAAAGAAGGGTAGGATGATGAAGAAGAATGTGAGAAGGAGGAGGAGTCGAATAGGAGTATATTTGTACATGATTGACTAGGGCTCGAACGGAGGGGGGTTGGCGTGCTCGCGTCTGCCTGCCAGGTCTACTATGGCAGCAACCAGCTGGGCACAGTGTACATTTAAAGAGGAAGGAATATTTTGTTTTGAATTCAATAGTTGCGGGTTGGACTATCTAATAACAGCAATGGGTCGGATCCATTAACCCAAGTGATGGGCTAACATGCAGGTCGGGTGTGTGCTTTGGACTTGGGTTTGGAGTGTGAAGGGTTAGGGAGTTTATGGGTTGGACTTAATTAGGATTAGCCATAATACTGGGCTAGAAGATTTTTTGGGCTGACGCATAGGTTGATGGGGGTTAGGAGTTTAATGGAACAATTTTAAATGCGCATGCATAACATATAGGGCCTTGCGAAGAAGTGGGCTAGGGAATATTAGTGGTGTTGGGTTGCACTTGTTTGTTGTTGCAACAAGGTAAGCCTATGTCTAGCTAGCTACGCCTTGGTTATTCGGGCTAAAAAATGTATATATATATATATATATATATATATATATATATATATATATAAAAAAAAAAAAAAATATATATATATATATATATATATATATATATATATATATATATATATATATATACTGCTAGCTCAACAACACCTTATTGATGTATTAAATATATATATAAGAATTTCCTAGGTTTTAATATTTCTAAGGGTGCCATTTAATAATGATGGTATTACCAATAATAATAACAATTAGTACACGGGCTGGCTGATAATTAGGATTAAAAGTTTTAGGCTAGGATAGTATGTTTAATAAGGAGACATAACATATATGGGCTTAGATTTTGGCTTCGAGCGATCGTGACTACAATTTAAGTTATTTTTGATCATTGATAAAATAGTAGCATGTAAGAGTCTAATTAGATGGCACATGAGTGACATGTGTGTAGTAGGCTCAAAATAGGTCGAAACCATATATTGAGTCGATTAGGTTGGAACGATGTCGAGCCCCGAAATTAAATTAGAAGTTTGGTCAAGGTTTACGGTAGATGGTCAAATTGCCTAAATTGGCCAGAAAGTTCTGCGATGCAAATAGAATGCAAAAAAACAAGTTTCAGTGGGACATGATATATCAAAATGAAGATAATTTTGTCTACTAAAAAACTCATAAAGGAAGTTTTGAGAGATTGACATCCATGACGCTCCAAAAACCAAAGTCACGGAGAAGTACATTTAATGATCAAAACTAACTATATTTATTGAAAAATAATTCATATGAAAATTTTTAAAAGAACCCTAAAAATCTAGGGGGCTTATATCCTACCTACCTTACAAAAATTTCGTCCTCAAAATTTAAAATCATCCAACGGTCAATGTATAATATGTAGCTGTTAAGACTACTCAACTCAAACTGCTACCCTTGTGATCACCTCTTCTGTTTCTCCTCACAATTACTTTGATTTAGGTTCAACAAAGGTCCTTCTATCATAAACTATATCCTTTATCCCTTAGAATCTTTTATACCAATATGGAACCTTTATGTATACCCTAAAATATAGGTCATCCTCGTATATGCATATAGTCAACAATGTTTGGTTATCAGCCATACTGCCAACCTCTATTGTAAATAGTTGTTTCCTTATTCTACCCCAAGTGCCCTTATATTATCAACCACAAGCTCTCTGTATTAATTGTCTTCAATTCTTGTCACGACCCGCATCCGGTTTTCGGACGCGAGCTTGTGAGCAAGCCAGCTATGTATCGAGCGGACTCCCGCCCGACTCAAATACGTATAAGCTGTCCAGAATAGGGTATCATGTCTAATCTAATCTATATCTTAATCCGGAATCATATAACAAGAATGAACAATTATGGTCATGGTCTGCAGCCTATTAGCATATTGTCCGATTAGACTCCAAGAATGATATGAGTCTACAAAATAAGCAGAATATATCATGGCATGGAATATAAAGCACAGAGAATATAAAGAAAAATCACAAGCAATACCTGTATCCCTGCAGGTGTAATCACCCACCCTCATGAGCCGCTAACTAACTCCATGCAATCAGCTACCTGAAGAGATCATCAGGTCCTCATGGACATAACAAGATACATAAAATTGTCTATCTAATAGTTTAATCATGCATAATACCAGGGTATAAACGAACTAGACATGAGTCTGACATGTGCTACTGACAGTAACTATGAACACAGATACGGGATCAACTATGCATATTAACTGCTGGAAGAACAAGTAACAAGAGATCAATAGAATACCAACCCTCGCCCCGAATGTGGACTCGCAGGTCAGTTTCAAGACGTCACCCTTGCCCCGTGTGTGGAATCACAGGTGCAACGACAACCCTCACCCCGTGTGTGGACTCGCAGGTTGTGGAACTATACAGAATAGCATTCAATTACACAACTTGTAGCACGACTCAGTCAAGATATAGTGACGATACGGTACAAATCAGTCAAGACATAGGTAAGGACAACTCTAGCATGAACCATAATGTGACAAGCCTGGTGTAACTATGCTATCCAGTCATGTAATACTGATATACAAGCAAGACAATAACTACTAAATATGGTATCATATAAATCTATAGCACTAAGGTAACTAAATATAACATACTAAAACAAATAAACTATAAGCATGAAAAGAACTGTAGAGGGAGGCAAGGTATTTTGCCTGGAGGTTGCACGCAGATCCCATAAATATAGTCACTGTGAGCCGTAAAATCCACATCATCACAAATGTCTCCAAAAGCTGAAACAGACATCGCCAACATTCTCAAAATAGTCAAATTATCTACGTTTGCCTATCCTAAGTCCAATTCTAGATACAGGGGCAAAACGTAATTTAGGCAAATGATGTCCGCCGTTGGACCCACTTTATAACCGAAAAGTGTGCCAGAGTCAATGGTCTCTAAAGTCGTCAAACTACATGTCGACGGATCTGGTTTGACGATACGAATCCAAAGGTATGCCCAATTTTGGATTTCGGTAGGCCGTGCACAAAATTGCCCGTTGAATCGGACCGTGGGGCCCGCAAAACGGCGATCCAATCAACTGTCTCAGAATCGAACCAAACTTGCCATACAGGATCAAAAAATGATACGGTCCAGTTGGCGTAACTTTCGTTTCGATCTGACGAACGTGCACGAAGTAATTGGAAAATTTGCAAAGGGGTCGATACGATAAATTTCGACGGATACACATCAAATTCGTCGCGCACACGCGACCAATTTGAATTCCGTCAAAGCCCACACGTCCACGAAGCCGTTACGCACCTTTCGATGCTTTTGGTTCGCGGCCAAGTCGCCCAGATTGGCAGGACGCACGTGGTATCGGAGAATTTTATTTTTTTAAACAGTTTTTTCATGAACTTTGGGATCCGATTTCTCGGTGCGTTGTCGATGAAATCGACTTCTGCAAATTGGGTTATGGAGCCCTACATGTTGTCAATAAACTCCTTCAAATAGATATTTGAAATTCCTAATATTGGGTTCAGAATTCCACTTTGAACACAGGAGTTGGGGCCGGGTTTACTGTTCCGTGTTTGGACAGTTTTTGGGTTTTGTGATTTGATTTTCTCTATGTTTTAACTCCTCTAAAATTAAACTACTTAATAGAGTTTAAATGTATATGTTTGTGTGCGTACCTAAGTTGTAGATCATTAATGATCAGTCGTGCGTTGCGAAAATACGTCGCAAAGTAGCCTTCCTCGGCTGTAACTGCTGTCGTTGCTGTTCAGTCCGCTGTGCGCGCCTGCCTGTGTGCTGTCCGGACGGCCACAGTACGGCACTACGCGCTCGTGCGACAGAGCCCTAGGCTTGCGCGTGTCAGGGGAAGATTAGGGTTTTTAGATTTTGATTCCTACTCTCCTTCGCTTATTTACGCGAACAGGAGGGTCGGCCTCCCTTGTTCGGTTGAGGCTTTTAGGGGTGTTCGGTTACCTATTGCTGATTCGGGATCAATTGGGATGGCTTTCCTCTGCTATATGGGATTTATGTTGGGATTGCTCGGGCCTGGCTGCTTGGGCCTGGCCTATGCTGGCTCGGGCTGCTACTACTTTTTTTTTTATTCATTTCCTTTTTCTCTTTCTTTCCTTTTTCTCTTTCTTTTTATTCTATTTCTATTTATTAGTCTAATACATATACATATACACACATATATTGGTATTTTTATCTATACATACACACACACACTTATATGATAATATATACGTACACATACACGCATATATATAATCTATATATTTTTATATACGTACACATACGCATATATATTATATATACCCACTTATATGTATATTTATATTTACATAAACATACACTATATTTATATATATTTATATTCATACACATACACATATTTAATATTATTTATATATTCTTACATATACATATTTAATATATATTTGTATATACATACACGTACACATAAAATATTAAGCCATATTTACAAATAATAAACAATGATTACTAACATTTAGACATAATTGCCGATTTCCTAAAAATACATACAAAGATATTTGCATTTACCAAACCTATCTATAAGGCCGTAT